>OMKN01065591.1:0-11250 GCA_900302345.1 Melanonus zugmayeri
TTTTCTCTATACTGTATCACCTGGCACTAATTTAAAACTGCTCTAAAGAATATTATTTTTCTTAGAATTTTCATGCTTTAAGGCAAGACATTGTGATATCAATGTCACAATGATATCATGCCTTGTGGTGATTTAGAGCAAACCATGACTGCCAGGAGCTTACATTGGGTGGGTGAACGTCATAAGACATTTACTGGCATCACAGTGGGTGCTCCATGCCATGACCTGTCCGTCAGCGTCACCCGACAGAAGGTGCCACCGGTCGAAGAACAAGCACTTCACAGAGCTTCTGTGGGCGTTGAGCTCCTAAAGGAAAAAAAAGTTAAATAAACAATTATGTCATTTTTTAGCGGATTCTTTTATCCAAAACGACTGAATTCAGATGTATTCAGATTCATTAAGGGGCAGCCAGGGGTTAGGGCATCTTGCCCACTACAGGCAGGCTGTGGACATTGGAGATCAAACCCAGTACCTGTTCAGCTGAGAGTCAAACACCGTATCACTACCACTATCCTGCCCCAAGTTAAATAAACGCTAATATCCCCATGGCAACAATGAATGACTAAGATTCAAGCACTGTCACGTCTCATTAATGTCACGTCATTAATGATCAGATATTCATCCTAACATTCATATGTATAATTCATGTCAATACTCCCCTTCCTACCCTGAGCAGCGACGCGCTCTCAATGTCCCATATCTTAACAAGGCCCTTGGCACAGCTGCTGTAGACGAGCCACGACGTGATCCTCACACACTGCACCGGGCTGGAGTGTTTCCACTTCAAATGATTCAAACACTTCCCCTTCTGCAGATTCCACACTGGCGGTATACAAAACGAAAAGACAAGAAGAATTAGGATTGGATGTTGTGTTTATCTTGCATGTTAGAGGTGCTGTAGGTAAGATTTAAGAGCTATTTGAGTGTCATTTGTTAGAAATGGCGTAGCCATCCGTCAGCTATTAGTGAGTGAAATGCGCTGTGAGAATATCTGTTTCGTGTCTGCCTCTGTATGAGTCCATTTAGATTTTAGACCGTCAATCACATGCGTGAACACTTCTTAATGGTGGAGAAACGTAGGGAGGGAGGGAGCAGAGAGGGAGGGGACTTTTTTGGGTTGTTTAGTTTCTACATCTTGCTATATTCTGCTCTGTCTTTACAACTCCCGAATCTTACCTAGAGCAGCTTTAACATCTTGAAGAAATTTAAGAGAGAATAAGGCGTTCCACCTTTGACCCTGCAGTCTTTGGCCCCAGAGACGAGGTGGTCGCTGTGGATGTCCAGACAGTTGATGGTGCCAGTGTGACCGTTCAACAGCACCACACACGCGCTCGTCTTTAAACTCCAACACCTGCATGTGTGCATGAGGGAATACCAAAATACATAAATAGATCAATGAATGAATGAGTACAGAATATCTACATTTGAACACATTTCTATTGGGGGACGGAATGCAGAATGTATTTTTTATTTTTTATTATTATTTGTTGCCTGTGAAAGAGCCTCAAGACCATCAATGTATTACATTTGATTTCATAATTATACTATTATCAGTATAGTTATCACCAACAATAATCCAATAATCACAAAACACACAAAATCCCGCTCATCATCTCCCGCCAATGCCACCACCTCACCTGATGCTGAGGTCATAGCCGGCACTTATGACCAGGTCTGTGTCCGCACACAGAAGCACGGCACGCACACTGCCCGCGTGGCCCCTGAGCACCGGGGCCGCTTCCTTCTTGGACGCTACGCTCAGCAGACGCACGGCACGGTCCTTGGAGCCGATGGCCACTAGAGGTCCCCCTCTGTAATGTACGACGCGGTGTGGATCCTCTCTGTAATCACCAACCCATCACCAAGAGAACCCCTCTGTCAACTGTCATTTAGTGCTTATTCTTAATGTGTTCATTCTCTAATGTGTTTTTTTATCCTTTGATTGTTAAATATTTGCTGTTGTAACTTTAGACTATCTTTATGCATTTTTTTGTATATTTCTTGTCATTTTTCATTTCTGCATTTTAATATTTTACACCTAAATGTCTCTAATGGGGCTTAAAGAAGGAATCTTATATTGTCTTATCTCAATTTTGTTTTACTTTGATTTTAAACTTTTCAAGTCTTGCTCCTGTCGACCATACATATTTTGTGGCTCCTTATATTAAATTGTCTAAAGAAAATAGACAATACTGACTTGTCCAGAAGCGTAGTGACACTGAACATGCCACAGTAAACATTGCGCTCCTCCATTCGCACCGTCTTTGTTCTCACGTCTGAATAGGCACCTCCGAAAAGCTCTACCTGCGAAACCAATCACAGGAACAGTTAACCTTAACTTTCCCTTAGCTCAATAGTATTTAAGGTAACTGCAGTAATACTTAGAAAGTTGCAGTTGCAGGCTGACCTTCTGGCTATCAGAAACTTCACCGTCCTCATCAGCTTCCATGGGTACGGGGACTTCAAGGACGTTGGCATAGACATCGTTTATTACTTTCTTATTACGGTTACTCTGCAGGACAGACAACCAGGGTATGATTTAACACACACTTACGATGTTATTTTATATATGGCACTTCATTTACATGATGCTCCAATACAAATGTTTTTTAATAGAATTACTAATATATAAATATATATATATAGACTTAATTAAATGTTAAAAAGGATCCATACCTGCATGATCATTACTTGGTTTCTCACCACTTTTTTGGCTTTCTCATCTAAAGCGAGGTCCTCTGCAAGGTACCGCCAGTGTTGGGACACATTTCTGCAGCATCTCAACGTGAGCTTATCTAAAAGACCTAAGACAAAAGACACATCGTAAACATTATTGGTGTGTAAAGAATGTGTGTGAAGTGTGTGTAACTTTTTAACAATACTGTATTTTCTAGTAGTTTTTTGATATATGTATAATCATTATAGTCATTTAACATGTCAAATCTAATCTTTTAAATATACCTAATTAGTAGATACGGTACAAACACCTAAGATAATGGAGCAGTTTGCACAGGTGACAACACGTGAAAACCCTATTGTACCCCATTTTTTTCCTGACCTTATTAAGCCCTTTGTCTTGTCAAAAGTCCTGTCTTGTCAAACACATGACTTGCATATTATCTGCAGTTCACTCATAGCATGTTGCTAGACACGCTATTGTTGTCAGTGTATCCAAGGGCAACCCACTTGTGTTGCTGTTTTTAACAAGGGCATTCTTGTCTAATTGAGTAACATCCCCATGGCATCAATAGACTGGCTCTGTTGCTTACTGCTGACACAACATTGTGTATGGCCACTTTGGTTTCAACCAAGAGACAGAGCAAACCATACTTCACAGCTGCTTCACCGTCACAAGAGTGGTGTGTGTGGGTGTGTGTGCGTGTGTGTGTGTGTGTGTGTGTGAAAAGTTTCTAAAATTATATGTGTGCGATTGTTGTGTAGCATATATGGGTATAAGTGTGAAATTCTGTGTGTTTGAGGAATTTTGTTTCTAAAATGATGTAGGCCTACGTGTGTGATTGTTGTGTAGTGACAGGGGTATAAGTTGCACAGGGCAAATACATCAAAACAATGAATTTGACAACACAAACATGACATCATTCTCACCATAGATAGGCCAATAAAAAAACACAGTCAAGTTATAATCTTTAGGAAGTAACAACACATATAGTTGTATGTGATAAAGACTAGTACTGTGAGATATTTGTGAGACACTTAAGCTAACCTAGTATCATCTTGGCCAGGTGGACGGGGAGGCAGCGGAGGAAGTCCCGGTGCCGGCTCACCCCAGACATGGAGGCAGACGACCGGGGGACCACCGTTAAGGCAGGGTCCTCACCGTCTGTACCTTCGTCCTCGCATGCCTCCTCCTTCCAAGCTCCCTTATTCCTGGCTGGAAATACAATTACAAAATACAATTGTTATTCCACATGAATACAAATAACATGATAATGAACAGGATAATGTACTTTATTAATCACAGATGGGATATTAGTGTGTCACAGCAGAAAGTACAGGAGAGTAATAGGATTAAAAGAGAGATTAAACTAAATGTAATAATAAAAATTACAGAAAAACAATATAGGCAATATGAGTAGAAATGAATGAGAAAAAGGTTACATTAAAGACAATTGCTAACAATAACTCTGGTATTACTTAGATTTAATAATTAAATAATTCTACATTTGTCAAAGTGGTAGCTATTGGCTCAACTACTCTAAAAGAGGGTTTGGTACCGATCCAGTATCATGGTTTGCTCACATAATGTGGCGGTAAGACAAGTTGGTCTCTTTGTATCATTCTTGTCCTCACAAAGATCCACCGGCTCAAACAAGGAGCTGGCTTGCTTGAGAAGCTCCAGGTGCGGAAGATCTTCTGAGCAAAAGGAGGCGGAAGCACATTCTGGGATGGAGGACACCTCTTTGTTAAAGGCTGGGGAAACAGTAGAAACATTTTAAAACATTTTTGAAACAACATACATTTTAATTTATTTACTCATGAGTATTTTCTGGTGAATAGGTGAGTAAGTGAGAGAGATAGGCCTAGAGATGCAGATGATGATGATGATGATATAGACATACCCTACCAAAGGAAACATAGATTGTAGTAATGGAAGTTCTTGTTTAGACTAATGGATCATCATTTTAGTGGTTGTTTCTCCTGACTAATTTTCCCATTTAACTCTATAGGAAGATTAGTCAGGAGAAACAACCACTAAAATTATCCATCTGTATCTATGGCATATCTGGCAGCAGTGTGATGGTTTGAGGCTCATTTAATAGCTTGGACCCTTGATGACTTAAAGCCATTTAGCCAACACATGTGTTCCATGCTGTATCAGCATCATTTACAGATGAAGCTAGTCTCACCCCCCAATTCCCATAGAGATCCATTCAAATGCAAAGAGTTTTTGTATCGCTTGTAGGACAACCAAAATAAAATATCCAGACTCAAATAATATCAATTAGCCTATCAGACGTTTCTAAAGCCATGACATCATTTTCTGGAAGGCACAGTCAACTTAGTGTATGTAAACTTCTGACCCACTGGAATTGTGATATAGTGAATTAAAAGTGAAATAATCTGCCTGTAAACAATTGTAAAAATGACTTGTGTCATGCACAAAGTAGATGTCCTAACTGACTTGCCAACACTATAGTTTGCTAACATGAAATGTGGGGAGTGGTTAAAAACAACTTCAACCGTGTCTCACCGGTGCGGCCCCGGCGTCGCTCCCGGGCCAGGAGCACGTCGTTCAGGTTGGCCAGCAGGCGCAGCAGCCCGGCGTCACAGCGCGACAGGACGCACAGCACATACTTTGATTTAACCCAGTCGTGACTTCGACTAAACCAAAGCAACGTCGCGACCATGTCGTCGCCGGACAGCTTTCTATCGAGCGCTCGGTTCGAGCCGAGAGTCGTCACGTCGTCCGCTAAACTGGGCCTCTTCGACCGGGCGTAGGTGAAGTCTTTCCCGGAGGTCGCCCGCAACGCGTCCCTCACGCTTTCCAGCACCGGGACGCTCCTGCAGCGCGCTAGCAGCCCGACGAGGAACGTCCTCCTGGTCGCGTCCCCCGCGCGGCTCAACCACGCGGTGGAGTCCGCGAGTTGAGCGGTGAACCGACAGCACATGCAATGTCCACAAATACTGAATCCTTCACCATCACCCTTCATTTCACACCGAAACCCCCCGGGTTTTGTAGACTGCAAGTGCTTTGATTCGATCATGATGCCCGTTTTTTTGGTTGTTTTTTTGTGTGCAATTGTTAAAGATAAATATCGATTTCTAGGCGCTACTCTCGCTGTGATGTGATCGATGATGGTGCGCTCGGCTGTTTTTCTCGGTTGTCATGTGGTTGCTATGCACCCGCGTCCCAGCGCCATAGTTACAACATGGGATCTGTCATCAGGCGTGGTCACGGCAGGGGTTAATGACAACGACATTAAATGACATTCAGCCAACTGTGCAGACCTGATTATTAGCAAAACAGTAGCCTACATTAGAAAAGATGTAAATCCTAGGACATGTGAACGTTTACCACATGAACTATGCATTTTATATAGCCTAAATTGAACTACACAAACTTGCACATACATTATCCCATAAACACATTGTTCATTTGCTCATTATTAGGCCTAATAATGAGGAATTTTTTTTTTAGGTCAGATACGGCCTTTGGCCAACTACGAAAAAGTAATGCTTCATTGTGCATTTACAACATTTGCACATACAAGTTAATCATAGATTCAGAGGGTCAACACCTCTGTTCAACACCTTGTGGAGAACCTTACATCTCCTTACATATACACACCGGGAGTATGGTTGCCCGTTAACTTCTTATTATACGCCCATGGAAGGTATACATACTTTACTTGTGTACATGTATATACATTCATGTTAAATAAAGTATGTCACACCAATTTCTAAAAGATAACCAATTAAGCTGAAAGTATAATTTGCTTCATTTGATTGAACACAATGTCTATGATGGCAAGCTAGGGATGCTACAAATGTCAACTCACACCCATAGCTCCATAATAGCAAGATTTCCAATGGTGGCACCCAAGATAGCTTGCATCCAACTTCCCTGAATATTTTATGAACATATTTCCCTGGAGTTCTAGCAACAATTAAACATAAAAACCCCAAACAAATGTGTGAAAGCATGTTTATTTATGATGCAACAAACATGTTATCAAAAATCATCTGAAGCATTTTAAACCCTTGAGGATTAAAACTCAAAAACGCCAGTGGGGAAAAGGAGAAACCTTAAAAGGAGGGTTCCCCAGACATCTACAGAAATAAAAGACTAAACAAAGCAACTGAAAAGATTGGTCCAAACTAGGGCTTGCACAGAAAAGTCGACTAGTCGACGTCACTACCACAAGTCGATGCCTACCGGGAGACGTCGACTAGTCGTTGACCACATGATTTCACACAGCATTATTTTTTTCCCCACCGCATTTGCGCCAAGTCCCGCCCTACTCTGCGTCTGATTGACATACCCTGATATTTCACCCTAACCTTAACCAATCACCACTCCCCAACCTAAACCTAGGGCGGCCACCGCAAATGCGGTGGCCGGTGGGGGAAAAAATAAAACAATTTCACAATAGCCCCATTTACACAGCCGTTTCAATGCGGGAATGTGGCGGCAATTTTCCGTCTCTCCTTCTGTGTAAAAGGTACGACGCCTGAATGGGGGGCCGAGTTGTTGCGGCAATATGCCGGGAAGGGAGGAGGTAACATTGCTGCATTCACACCTCTGTTGCGGAATGCCGGCTTCTGTTCTGCAACATGCTAGTCGACTAGTCGACTTTATTGATCAACTAGTCGACTTGAAAAAATCTGAAATCCTGCAACCCCTATTCCAAACATACTTTCCCCAAAATGTGTTGTGACATACTTTGGTTTGTCTTGAAAACTAAAGTGCTGTATGCCGTTTTGTAGTAAATGGACTGTATTTACTGCATAGCGCTTTTCTAACCTGTGGCCACTCAAAGCGCTTTACAATATTGCCTCACATTCACCCATTCTTACACCGACGGCGGTGTCAGCCATACAAGGCGACAGCCAGCTTGCCAGGAGCAGTTAGGGTTAGCCGTCTTGCTCAGGGAACCTCAACACAGCTAGGCGGAGCCGGGGATCGAACCCGGCTCGGAACCCGGTTGGTTGTGTCCCTTCAGTCTCTCTCGTGTTTGGTGTAAATTGGAATGGACATTTGTGCTGGAGGCTTTAGAACATTTTGATAACCAAATGTAAACTGTACTATGATTACCACACAATCTGCTTATAAACCACCATGTTAAATATATACATTGAAAATGGTACTGACAATTTAAACATTTCAAACCACAAGTCTCAATCTTCACAATATAAAGCTGCTTATCCATGTCAATACAGCGATGAGCGATATGGCCATTATAGCTGCCAGGATGAATTCGAGAAACACGTTGAAATTGATGTGTATAATAAATGGACACATTAGCCTACCTCTCACGTATTATATATGAAGAGTTATCTGGGAGTGCACACAAAAAAACATGATGTAGGATCATTAATACACAGGGATATCTATTTTACACAAGAACCCCAATTAAATATCGGCAATCATATTTAATTGGATGTGTAATTATCCAACAATATGTGCGTTATGAAATGTATTCTCACAAATAAGGTGAACATTAGGACAAATTACGTTGAAACTGTTCGCTGTTTGCGATGCCTCAGTCGGGCAGAGTGCACGTTATGTGTCATAATTTCATTCCATTTTAATTGTGTTGCATTTATGTCTGAAATGTGCTATACAAATGAAGATTGGTTGGTTGATTGATTCATTGATTATCATCATCACATGTTGGTGGACTGGGTATAAAAAGGCATGCAATTACAATGCATAATGACGCACAATGGCTGCTTTTGGTACTGTTTGGTACTGGATTTGGCAAACGGAAGAATTCGTACAGAGTGATTCTTCAGAGACCACCAAGATTTGCTGGCCAATGATGATGAGTAGCTCATCAGCCGGTTCAGATTACCAAGAGCTGTCCTCTTGGATCTCTGTGCTGAACTTGGCCTTTACAGAGACGCACCCGCAGAAACCACGCTGTGCCCCCTGTCCCACTACAAGTCCTGTCAACCCTGCGACTACACACAATACATGTGTGTGAATACATGTTTAAACACTAATCCAATCATAACGCAATGCGATGAGCCGCCATGTGTTGTGATTGGCCCTCCGTCAGGCAGCTCCGTCATGGTCAATAGTATGAATATTCATTTGGGGTGTGCCACTGCCCTTTTATAGGCAACCATGGGCATTACAAGGGTGGGACAAAACGTGCGTTCATGTGTGCCAAGTTTAGGGTTGACATTCCCTGGATGTCCAGGGAATGTAATAAATAATAATGACTATAATAATGTCTGAGTAAATGCAAGCAAAGAGGGCTTTTATGGAATTGCAGGTAGTTATTCAATATTTGACAATCTAATGAAAATGTATTCCTATCACTATCTTTTATTACAGAGCCTTCTACTTTATTATGCAGTTTCCCAACGTTATTGGTGCAGTGGACTGCACTCAAATCGCCCTCTGGCCCAAACGAGGCAGATTTTGTGAATCAAAGGCTTTCACAGCATTAATGTGCAAGTAGCTATGACATAATTTTCCTCAAAAATGTAATTGTTCTACAACAAATACTTATTTTTATAGAAATTATATGCCCGTTTTTGACAATACGGGTCACGGACCTTGCAATTTCATGCTGTAGGCTACCCATGACTTGACCTCAATTAATCTTAGATGATCTGTGACTCCACCTGCCTCATCACCAATGTTGAGGCCGAGTGGCCAGGCTCCATCCACGACTCCAGAATATTCAGTCTACACTGTGCCACAGCTTTGAGCAAGGTAGCAAATCTCATCTAATTTAAAGAATTGCATATTTTATGCAGAAGTGATCAAATATTGTACATATTATATACTATTACACTGGACTACTAATTAGAGACAGGGGTTATGCCTGCAAACATGCCTGCATATTTCATGACCCCGTATGCAGAGCCAGCACTAAGGCCTCATGCCCATTTCAACAAAGCTCTTGCTAGAACAAGAGCCTGGATAGAGATGACCTTTGGCCAACTAAAGGCCAGATTCACACATCTTCGGGGGCTGCTGGTGGCGCCAGACAGGGCTTATGACATCACTGTTGCATGTACAGTGTTCCACAACATGGCAACAATCAGGAAGGAGAGGGTCCCAGTTGTCAGGGCATGTTTCATTCATATGGGTATATGGTTTGCCACCCTCTTTGCTTTTAAAAGGCACCCATTAAAAAAGAGGAACATCACGTTAAAAAATAATTTAAGAGAATCATGTTGTACAATAAAACTTTTATTTGATTTTTATTGATCAGTCTGTAAATAAAAGTGCACAAAAAACAAGAATTTCAGTTGTTACAATTCATGGCAAAGCTCAGATACTTTAGGCAAAGCTTTGCTTAACATGGTTACACTTACATCCAGCTGCCGGTCAAGCAATGCAATCTCCTTGTGGAACCTCTTTATTTTAAGCTGCCGGTAGGCAATCTCGGTTCTCAAGTAGCACTTGTAGAGTGTCCGCACATGTCCCTGGCTTTCAAAAAAAATAAAGTTAGTTCAGTGTGGTGGTCAGATGCCAACTAAACTCAGACCTCCCCTCACAATGTGAGTGTATTGAATGACACCTCACCTCTCCATCCCCAGTTCCAGCATAGTGAGAGGGGCCAGGCTCCGCCCGATCAGGGTGTGGTTCAGCAGTACTTCCCTAAAGGAATGCATACATTTAGTCCAAATACCACTTACAAGGATTGAGAGTTGGATAGGAGTATTACAGTTTCTACAACTTGCTTTTACCACATCAGTGGACAACGCAGACACAGTCCAAATGCCTTTGGTTTTAGAAAACACACAATGAACATATAAATCATTACACAATGATGCAGCAAGATCAACTTACATCAGTAGGCTCCATTTCTCGGACCAAGACTGCAAGGCTGCAGCAAAGTGACTTAATGTCCGACCACTGCAAAATGTGACGATGGTTAACCTACCCCTATTGTACTGGAAGGCCAGCTCTTTGGCAGGCTGGAGGGATTTTCAGATACTGCTGCACAACACACCAATATAAAGAGGGACTTCCAATCCAACATTTCGGAATGATAGACCATAGAGCAATGACCATCCAAGCACGTAAACAGAAAGGGAATGCACTCACCAATGATGCTGGTGATGTGCATTTCTAGAGGACTTGGTCAGCTTCACTCTTTCCCCCAGCAGGCCGGCCAGTGTCGCGTTATTAAGTGAACAGTCTTTTATAGTGTAGACTTGTGTAGACTTGGGACAGCCAAAATTATTTCCGACGTTTTCAGAGATGTTGGGTCCCGCAGCACCGGGCGGTCAGCGCTCACGGTCCCTAGACGTACTGTATACTTTACCTGTTCCGGCTGTCCTATATTTTAAATGGAACGGTTAAATTACATTATCAACATGTATAGAGGTATAGGCATAGTGTTGGACCCAGCTAATTTATTTTGTGCAGTATTACTTTTGTTAAAAGTAATTCCTTAATTCCTTATGTAGTTTGGAATAATGTGGTTGGGCTCATTAAGTAGCCTGCAGGCAACATGACTACATAATTAGGTAATATTCCAATTTCAACTCAACATTAGTTAAGACAAATAATGTCAACAGAAAGCTTTCCATTTTGTACTA
>OMKN01065592.1:0-18233 GCA_900302345.1 Melanonus zugmayeri
CAGTACTATTCTATTTTCTATAACTAATATACTATTATATATTATATGCTATTCTATGTTCTACATCATATACTATTCTATATTGTATATCATATACTATTCTATATTATATACTATTATATATTATAGTTTATATTATATACTATTATACATTATATACTATTATATTTTCTATATCATATACTATTCTATATTCTATATAATTGACTATTCTATATTATAAATGATGATGCTTACAATACCCTAAACATTAATTATAATGAATACTCATTTTATTCCACAGCATCTTGATGGCCATTGGTCCATTGTATTTAAGGCTCTTATAACAATATGGATAATTAAATATATTAATATCTAATATATTAACCATAAAACTCCAAACACTTGAAGTGTTATTACAAAGGACAAACTCCACAGCACTTACTCCATTTACCAAGGCATCTTATTAGACATTGTTCCACTGTATTTGAGGCTATTACAACACATCTACTACTATTTAGATTATTTTATATACTTCTATAGACTTTACAATACAGAATAGATCCAACAGTATCTTACCAGGGCGTCCTGGTAGACGTTGGTCCACTGCACCTGCTTGGCCATGCTTCCCGCCAGCACCATGGGGCGGCCAAGCACGTCCAGGTACTCCTGGACAACAGGAGACAACAACAACAACAATAGTCAACAACAACTGGCAGGGAGCAGAGCCTAGTCTAATCAGTAGAATAGCATTGTGCATCCGCTGCCACAAAGACAACCTAGAGGGGGGGAATCAGACACACCAGACAAACCCACCTGGGTGTTAATCCTTATAGCGCAGATGGACCGGATCTCGAAATAGTAACCTGGCAGGGGAAAGGAAGGAAGAAGACAAACGAGACAACAAGAGAGGGGAGGGGAAAGGGGGAGAGGGCAAAGTGAGAGAGAGAGAGAGAGAGAGAGAGAGAGATGGTATTGATTTAGGCACCAAAAGGGCTGATCAATACAGCACAATTTACTAGACATTACAAGAGCTGTAAATTAGACACTTAAAGATACCTAAATTGGAATACCATTTGCATTTTATATTGATCTTTATGTCTATTTTCCTAATTGATTAAAAATTTAGATTGGCCATTTCAAGATGCTGAGATACCATTATGCAATATCATTCAAATGTGAATTGTAGTTGCCCAAATTATCTCAGTGCAGTGTGTAGAGCATCTAGCAGAACAGACTTGGCAAAAATGGAAAACAATATTCATAAGTATGTTTTAATGAGTGTATAATCCCATGAAAATAGATGCAAGATGCAAGATGGTGGCGCTGATTTCAGCTCTGCGTTTAACACAATAATCTCCCATAAACTGGAAAACTGAGCAACCTGGGCCTGGACAGTTCACTGTGCACATGGATATTGGTCTTTCTGAGCAACAGACCCCAAACCATCAGGATGAGAGGCCACACCTCGTGAACTCTGATCTTGAACACCGGAGTGTCTTCAGCCCTATCCTCTACTCCCTCTTCACAAACGACCCCCTTTTCACTCCTCCAACACCATTGTCAAATTTGCTGATGACACCACCATAGTAGGACTGACAACTGGTAACATCGAGACAGCCTACAGGGAGGAGGTTCTACATCTGGTGGAGTGGTGCTCCCACAATAACCTGGACCTCAACACTACAAAGACAAACGAGATGATAATAGACTTCAGGAAATCCAGGCGCATTGAACAGTCTGCCCTCTGCACACGGGGGGAGGAGGTAGAGAGGGTAGAGTGTTTCAAGTTCCTGGGAGTCCACATCTCGGCCAACCTCACCTGGTCTACAAACATCTCTCGCCAGGTGGGGAAGGCCCAGCGGAGATTTACTTCTTCAGGAAGTTGAAACAGGCCCACCTCCCACAACAACTGCTGATAAACTTCTACAGAGCCACCATCGAGAGGCTCCTGACCTACTGCTGCACCGTGTGGTTCAGCAGCTGCACAGCGGAAGACTGAGTGGGTCATCGGAACCACACTGACACCCCTGACATATACACTGGCCATCTGCGCAAGAAGGCCTGCAGTATCATAAAGGACTCATCCCACCCTGGACACTGCCTGTTTCCCCCCCTCCCTTCTAGAAGAAGGAACAGGACATTCGACAGAAAGACTAAAAAACAGCTTCTTCCCAAAAGCTGTCAGCTCTGTGTCCCCTCTGCCCCACTTCCCCTGAATGACTGAAGCACTGACTGCTGAGAGCAGTGACCCACACACACTTAGAAATCTGTGTTTTATGTTGCTACTGTGTTTTATGCTGCATTGGATTGAAGAGCTGCTAAACTGATTTTCGTTGTTTTTAACAATGACAATAAAGATAATCTAATCTAAAATAAGAATTGTTGTGTTTTCATTACCATGTTTCTACAGTAGCCCAGAATGGACAAACGGCTCTAGAGAGGATGCGTTTTTATAAAATGCTACCACAATGCAGAACAATTAACAATCATAATCACTTACTTGTAAACTATGACCTATAGTTTTACAGACTAAATAACTAAATACAATTTATGAATCTATCAAGGAACCTCATCACTTGACACTTGGATAGTCAATGCTGTTGTAGACAATGACATAATTTTGGAAGTACCTACTGGCACCTTACAGGCCAGTACAGGCCACCGTAGCTTCTCCTACGGTGTTGGAAAGGGAGAGGTGAGGAGAGGTGAGGAGAGGAGGGTATTCAATTGGTTGCAATGTGCAACCTCACCGTAGATGCCACTAAATCCAACACACTGCACCTTTAAGTTCTGAGAGAAATGCCTCTTCATTAAAAAAATGTACACCATAACATTTAGCCATTTTATATTCTCCACTATTTAATAGTCCACCCTTTTCTTATTTAAATGTGTTTAAATGTGTTCTAGATGTACTGAGAATTAGATGTAAGATACACCCTTTTAATCACGTATACTCTGAGACTGCATTTCTATTGCAGTTCTATTATTATCTTTCTAGAGCTGCACGTGACTAATGCTCTGCATGTGTCAGGAAGTTCAGCTCCCTGAACCGTTTAATGCCACTGTTTTCCTATCCAGCGTACATTATGGATTTGTATAGCACTTCAGAAACAACCATAACAGCATTGTGAACCCGCCCTCCCCACACAACCTTCATCATATTGTCATTAAAGAACATCAAGATGGGAATCCAATGGCATTTCCACTTACCTTTATTGGTGCACGCAATCCACTGCAGGGGTGTTACGTCATAGTTGTGTTGACCCACAGAGAAGGTAAATACTCTAACCTTAAAAGGCAGGAGACGGAAACAATTTGACATTGATTATTAAAAGGGAAAGCCCAGCAAGGTTATCATTATTTGAGGGTATTTATAACTGTGCTGAAGAAATCAAGTTTCCCAGGCTTGTGAAGAAACAAACTGTTTTGTTAGGCCAGTTGTACTGAACGAAGATATCCTGAGCTCTGTCCTCCCCTCCATCAGTAAATAACATTATTATTTTATTGCAGTTTGCTCGAGGGACATTTGTCTTCTGAAAAACATATAGTGTGACAGAGAGAAAGAGAAAACAAAAATGAAATCAGTCAAACACAGGGTGGTCTCACTGTGTATGTGACATTTGGGTGACATTTGATTTAGTCAATAAACAGACAATAGTGTTCCCTGTTATAAACATACTGAGGAAACAGGAGCTTCCATGCAGTTTTTGAAACTGACCAATACCGCTTCAATTTTGTTAGTGATGTTTAGCTTTTAGTAACTCACATTTAACAGCTGATTGAAGGCAAAATGAAAGCCTGACTTGTAGTCAGTCGTCCCTTTAGCTTGCATTTGCTGCACTGCATCTTTGAAGATGTTCTTGTTGCGTATGTTGGCCTGGACCAGATGTTGGAAGCAGGGGACCACAGCCTCTGCCTTCTCGTTGAACTATGGACGGGGAGAAAAAAAAAACCTTAAACAAGGTGTCTGTTGCTCTGAGAGAGAAAGACGAGATGCAGTGGAGTGGAAAACAGCGATGGACAAATCAATAGGATTGGTCAATAATTAGTGCAGTGGATACAGACCCTGGCCACGTTGACGTAGTCGTCGTCTGACAGCGTGTCCAACATCTCCATCACAGACGCCTTGATGAGCTTCAGAGTCAGTCCGCTGACACTGCCGCTCCTGGAAATACAGCCAGCATACAGACCAATGTATGTGTGGTATACATTTAAACATTTGTTTTTGTTCACAATAGTTATTTTATGTTATTGTGTATTGCTGTGAGGTGAGTAAAAACGTTTACATGTATTACATGAATATTTGCGCTATTGGGCAAATCATTCGCACTGAAACTATTACTTACACATCCACAAGAATAACCATATCTTTTGGTGACGACGCACCCTGAATGTACCTGTAACACAGGAAAACAATGTAAGGTTGAGGTAAGAACACAACCCTCTAAACTCAACTGTACGAGCGTTCAAACACAAACACAAACACCGGCGAAGCGGCGTGCAGTACCAGGGCCGACGCCTGACATCGTAGAGGTCTATTTTATCGGGAGCTCTCCAAGGTGTGGCTGCGGAGACCAAAACAACATTTCAAATCCAGCCCGGTGCTTACCAAGTACATGTAGGATAATGGTTGTAAGGCTCTAACCGGGATAGTAGCGAGTGACCCCTGTAGCGCTCCCAAACGCCTGCCACAGGAGGGAGGGGTCGTCCCGGCTGTTCTCCATAAACACTTTCTCCAGAGCCTGTGTCCAGTTCAGCTCATTCAGGATGACTGGGGCTGTGAACGTAGAAGGGAAGCCATTGGAGAACACATCGATGCCTCATCCATCATCAAACAAAAAGAAGGACCAAGGAGAGCCTGCAGGTAAGCAACGTGCCTCCTTTATAGATGTCTGTAGGGATCTGAACCGCAGTGTAGGAGTAGTTGACGTTGTTTTTGAAGTTTGGATCGTAGACAAACTCCAACTTAATATGGGATGGATTTTCCATATCCCCGTCGCCATCCATCGAGTACTACGAATACACATGAAAACATATGCATCATCTGAGTCTGTTTGTTCCACAGAGCGATATAATCATACATACTACATCATTCATGTGTGGCATTAAGCCACTAGCAGTGAAAATAACTGCAACTGAATCTCATTTTCTAATTTAGATTCTCGGATCTATTCCAATGTGTATCCTACTCACGTAGTCCAGCTCTGCCTTTGAATCATAATACGCCATGTCCTGTACAACAGAAACATACAGAAGAGCATCAAATAAACCAATCCTTGAACCAGCATGGAGGTCATCTTTCAGGCCCTGGAGATTTAGTTGCTCTTGTTGAGGTCAAAATCATTTCACATTTTCATTCATCCTATACGGATGGTTTAAAGATTTGTTTCATTTGTTTAGTTGAATAACTATGGTTAATGGCTGAATCTGGTACTCTGTACTGAATTCTAATGAAGCTGCTTGCTTAGACATTGTCATGTGGAAAATCTAAATTGTAATGGGTGTAATTGTTACTTGTATCGCCCCATATTGCTGTGATGTGTGTGTGTGTGTGTGTGTGTGTAAAAGCACATCACCTAAAAGTCCATCACTTTAACGTTTCATCTCCACAATATATGGAGATGAAACGATGGCTTTCAGCTGGGGCGTCAGCTGTTTTGCGCATGAAGAGTTAAAACAGGAGTGAGGATGACGATGGTGAAATGCCCCTCGAGAGATGAGGTGGAGTGGAAGGAGGGGTTCACTGGGCTAATGAAGCAGACCAAGTAGAAAAGTCTCTACGACAGCATCATAGACATCGGTGGTATTTTGACATGTGTAGATGCTGAGGCGCATGTGCACCTGGTTGACATGATGGTCAGCAGCTCATCGCTCAGCTTCGTTTGTTTCTTCTAACCTGTTTAGTACTAATTCAGGTCCTGCAGAACTCAAAGTATGCAATATATTTGGCGGCAGTATCATACAGATTCATAAAACACCAATGTCACCTCCTCCCCAAATTATAGTTAAATAATGTATAACTTATATAGCGTATCATATAGTTGTATTAATATAGTGTACTTTGTTTTATGAGCCGCATAATACAGTGCAATAAGTGCCACATAAGAAATGTGTATTTCACCCTATTGTTTCTTTCAACCATAGTGAATATTGTTCATTCATAAACTATATTATAACATCTGCTTTTATCATTTTTATTATAGTCTAACATTGTATTATTATAATACAATATTAAAATCTATAATAAAAGCAGATGGTTTGTACATAGGGGTTACAGTATACAAGTCAGTTTACAAGGAAATGTAATTTACTTGAGGTTTTGTATTTGTGCTGGACATGTATTTTGTGGCGTGTATGTTGTGCTCTATACTGACTGAAGCGTAGTGTTTACCTTGATACCATCCTGTATGATATGTTCTATTATCAGGACTTAATGGACCACGGGGAGGCCAGAACGGATTCATGGACATGCTTGGACATGGACGGTTGCCTCCGTGAAGTCCATTCATTCCTGATAATGGACACCTCGAAGGGCATTATCCCGCTTATACCATGGTCACTACCAAAGATTAAAAACAAGGTTTGTTGCTTTATATTTTGGGGCAATTCGCTCTAAAAATAAAAACTTTTGGGCAGCGCTTTATCTGGTTCCCTGGAAACATCCGTGGGTCTGACTAACACCCGGAACACCATTAGTCTCACCCATAGACTCCTACGCAACAGTAGTTTACGACTCCAGCCAATCGGACGCCCTTAGATACGACTTGGCAACGGAAGATAGAGCGGTGTCCATTATCAAGAATTAATGGACATCCTGCAGCCAATCAGAATCGAGTATTCATCCAGACCATGGTATAATGACTGATGCGTAGTGTTTACCTTGATACCATCCTGTATGTTGTGTTCTATACTGACTGATGCGTAGTGTTTACCTTGATACCATCCTGTATGTTGTGTTCTATACTGACTGATGCGTAGTGTTTACCTTGATACCATCCTGTATGTTGTGTTCTATACTGACTGATGCGTAGTGTTTACCTTGATACCATCCTGTATGTTGTGTTCTATACTGACTGATGCGTAGTGTTTACCTTGATACCATCCTGTATGTTGTGTTCTATACTGACTGATGCGTAGTGTTTACCTTGATACCATCCTGCCAGAGATGCTCTCTCTGGAGACGCTCGGCCTCACTAGCTAACCTCTGAACATCAAAAGGGAAAACACATTAAACTATAAAACAGAACCATAACCTTCTACAATATACATTCTCATCAAAAGAGTAATGCTAACAGGTTACATAGTAATGTATGTCATTTTTGTTGACAGTTTATAATAAATTCTAATAATGTCTTGTCACATAGCAGTCCAGAAATACAAAATATAGGTCTATGGCAACTTGAAACTAGAAGCATGTCACAAACTTCCAACTAATTACTTTAAACGTCACCATGTAGTTTGATCACATTTTTCAAATAAAACAACGATGTGTGTAAAAAGTAATAATATGAGCTGACTTACATCAAGAGCTTTGCGCTTCTTAGCCAGAAGCTTTTCTATGTCAGACGCCACCTTCTCTACAATCTCACGGGGTTGATTCTTCACCAAGCTAAATTGTCGTCTCTTTTCATTATATATCTGGAAATTGATGACGTACATCGTTAAATACAGCCCTGACCTGGCAGCGGTGCACATTAGCACATTAGCACATTGTTTATAGCATTTCAATCTCAGGTCAGCAATCCTGCTGCAACACATAACAAATCATCATTAATCCATCATTCATTAACGTTACACTAATATGCCCTTTGCCACTCTTTGAAAGGTGCTGTGGGTAAGATTCAAGAGTTGTAAAGAGAGTTCAGAAAAGAGCAGAAAAGAGCAAGATTTTGAAACTAAACAACCAAAAAACATCCCCTCCCTCCCTACATTTCTCTGCCATTGAGAAGTGTTGCATTTCACACACCTGTGATTGACAGGCAAGATGGATGCCCAGAACCAATCAAGGAAGAGATGCCCTGATTGGTCAGAAATGAGACGTGAGCGGTCTAACTGGAAACAGATATTCTCACAGAGCATTTCACTCACTATTAGCTATGCTACTTCAAACAAATGACACTCAAATAATAGCTCTTAAATCTTACCTACAGCACCTTTAACGTCCAACACTCACTCAACACAGCATATTGTTTCAGAAAGAGGTACACATCCTGACATACATTTAGTCATATTTCATCGAGACTAAATTCACCAAATTCATATTTGGTGAATCATTCAGCTGTCCAATTTAGCTGTTTTTCAAATCATTTACAAAAGGCATGGCTGTGTCACAGAACACCTCAGTCATAGAATAATTGTGGACCCCTCATTAAATTAATGAATGTTAGCAGGAAGCTATTGACCCTAAGTGGCAATACAATAATTGATCATTAGGACTGGAAGAGTGCAGCATGTTAATGACAGAGATGCAGGTGAGAGACACTGTGAACCCTAACCCTCAACCTGTCTGGAAGGGTAACGTTCTCAACAAGGTCATCAGATCATTCGTTTGCAGCATGAAAAGCGTTTTCATTTATCACCAAGCACTGTTTCAGATGATATGTTGTATTTGATAACTAGTGCTCTCGCAATAAATGAGAAACTGCTTGTGGCGTATCGCTTTTGCATTGCAAACTGAGTGGGATGATTTCTCGACCAGTTTATGCTTGTTTTGGGTGGAGGAGGGGATTACTGGAAATGAATGAAAAAGCAAGTCTTTAGTGTGGCCTGACCATCTGCTCTGCTGGCGCAAACAGAGAGGGACACACACCACAACCAGCCCCCCGTGTCTCCCACCCACACACACACACACACACATACAGACACACACACATACGCATGCACACACATACAAATACACACACACATATAACGTTAAGAAGAAGTTAACAAGTTGTATATGATGTCACATCTGCATTTAGAATCGGGAATAGGTGACACCGTTCCAATGATGTCACTCAACATCAGCGCTGTCCCAAAGGGCTGTTAGTGAATACATTGTGTGCATATCACCATTACAGTAAACAATATGCTGATGACAACAATACATCAACACTCTCTCTCTTTCTCTCTCTCACACACACACACACACGACAAAGTGTTATTGGTTGTTTATGCTCCTGAAATGAGTCTCAGAACACAACACAATAGAAAATAAAAATAGCAGCATAAAATATTTAAATACGTAATTGTCTCCCGGTTTGTGTCAGCTCCTGAGCTGTGGGCAAATGCAAACATTTTGTACCAAGACCATTCAGTTCAGTGGATGTGTCATTGTGTTTTAATGTATGTTGGACTACAAACCCCTTTCAGCTGCTGAGCTCCAGTGATGTGCTGGAACACTCTGTCAATCTCCTGCTCAATTCTCCTGCCCCAGTGCATGATCCTGTGGACAGACAGTTACACATTAACAGGGAAATAACCAAGTCTATAGGAGTAAGGAAAACTTGAAACAATGCAGAGATATATATGTTAACACATGTTATACTACAGCTGACCTGATTGGTCAATAACATTCAAAGGGTGTGTATTATTCTTTAATAATGGGACACTACTGCCTTTAACAGTTTCAAATCAATGCTCTACAAAGCCAACATTAACAACTATCAACCACATGTACAACTGACAACGCAAAAAACAATATGCTCAAAGCGCTGTGGAAGAATATTTTAATTTCAGCTGATTAAGTTGATAAAAAACGTTATAGATGAAAGTAACTAATATCTAATCATTGTTGGTAACTGGTATAAGTGTAATAAAACCATCGCCGAAGTCATGGTTTATTCCTTACGTAACACATTTGATATCGGTGATAAAATCGTAATATATATGAATATATAATGCACCATCAGCTAGTTTCAGAGAGATTTGTTTTAACAATCAATGTAATGTAAGGTCGTCCCTACGGGCTGCGTTGATGTACCAAACCATAGCTAGCAGTTATGTAAAAGCAAGTGTGTTTCTCTGAATGAGGAATCTCCATCCTGGGCAGTGCTTTTAGAACAACACGGATGTAGCTGTGGTTGAGAAAGCAGATATTTTCAAGCTGTAAAGGATTTTGTAAAGTGTGTGTATTTATGGTCATGTGATTGTGCTTCCTTATGATGTGTATGCCTTAAATGATTCACCACATTTAACACCGAATCTGACGGATTTAGAATGATTAGAATAGAACTGCCAATCATCTTCTTAATGGTATTCATGTTGTATTAATGGGTGGATCAAAAAATAAATTGCCGCTATGTAGCTGCAGCAAAAGTTCAATCAGGAAGACTAACCCCCTCCACCCCACAGACACACAGTCACTACCTCACGTCATTCCCACGCTGTCAGGGCAGACCACTCCCATCTCTACTCTAACTTACAGCACATATACGCTATTCATCCAGTCCCTCACTTTCTCATTGTGATTTCACTGCAGCCCTCCTCCATCCCCTTCTCCTCCAAGTTCTGGGCTCATGACCGTCTTCCGCAGCAGGAGATACGTCCGGCGGAGACCAGACCAGGGAGTCTACCACCACCTCACCACCTGATGGTGGTGATCTACCATCACCACCACCTCACCACCACCTCACCACCACCAGTGTCACCATCAGGGGGGAATCTCATTCCTTCTTCTTCCCACGAAGAAGAAATCACGATGGGGTCTAATCGCCAAAACTAATACTGTGTATCAATAAACTTTGTTCAATTGCAAACTAGTCTCTCCTGATTGAAATAGCAATACACTCCATGTAGGACTTTTAAGACAAATGTAACTCTATCCTAATCCTAACACGCAGCATTCTGCCAACATTACACATCTGTGTGAAGTCTGTGTAATCCCTATGTGTAATCCAGTACTATGAACACACATTGCATGGAGATAGTGTAAATCATCTAAATAATCCAAATCATCACCATAATCCAAGAAGGGCAGTGTAATGACCTCTGCATCAACGGGGAACTTGAGCCTCGTGTAAGGTTACCTTATCACGTGTTGGACATTTCTACACATTCAACAGGAATTCAACATCCAAGTGTTTGAATCCTGTGTGCATGTACATGTACTGACTATTACACGGTGTGTCTTGGTGGAAGTGACAGATTGTTCCATTAAGACGATAATCTGATTGGTGTCTTTCTGAGGAGACTGAGAGCCCACAGCATACTGAGACGACTCCTCGATTCGCTGATGTGGATTCTGGGGCTCAGACAACTGACAGGAAGATGGGATCAAGCTTAACCCCAAAGTTATGCCTTGATTGATGTCACTATGCATCCGTGTTTCTTTTAATGTTAAACAGGGTTACAGTCTCCAGAGCAGCTAAAACAACACCTGTATGTTTTTGGAGATCGCACTATTTCTCTTCCTTTAGGCATCAGAGATCCTACTGCAGCACAGTCATGAGGATACAGAACAGCATGTTTCCATACAACACTACTTGCCATGTACACACATGCACGCATGCATGCGCAGACACACACACACACACACACACACACACACCCCTGGGACGAGAGGGAGGGAAGCAGAGAGAGGGAGAGCGGGGGGGACTAACCCATATTACAGAGACAGGGGAGGCCTGAGAGGGTGGAGTAATGAAGGAATGAAGGAATGAGACAGGAGGGTGGAGGGATGAAGGAATGAAGGAATGAGACAGGAGGGTGGAGGGATGTACATCTTGTAGCCATTTGTAAATGGGAGGTGATGTGGTTTTGCTGTTTTAAAACTTGCTCAGCAAAAAAAAATCAAAAACAATTCATAGGAGAACGGAGGTGCTAGCATCTTGCAGCAAACAGCAACCCAATAAATCATAAACACACACACACATCCCCCATCCTCCTACACACACACACACACACATACAAACGACTGCATGATTTATAGATCCCTATTCTAATTGGCAAATAAAGCCAGCATGCACAGCTGTGATTGGTCAGAAGTCTCTAAGCCAAGACCACCATCTGGTGAACTCCTCTTCCTCCTCTTCCTCCTCTTCCTCCAGCGCAGAGCCGGAGGTTCTCCATGAACCATGGCAGCTGTACTTACACACTAACGAGGTTAGCAACCATAGGATGATTTTAAAAGATGTCACTTTATTATTCTAAATGAGGATGCAGCTGTGTAACACTTCTTAGGGCTGTGTTCATGGTGTGATGTGGTTGACCTACTACATCACACGTTGTACGGGGTATGAGAGAGAGCTGGGTTCTCCTCTATGGGAAGACACCTCGTTTGAAAACACCCGGGCCTAGACCAAGCCTACACATGCACCTGAGATAGGAAACTACTTCAGCAACGAAACTCCAACTTCATTCTTGTTTCCTTGAAAGCCCAATCCTAATGGTAGGATAAGTCACATTGCATTAGCTGAATGCAGTTCTCTTGGAGGAAATGAACCCAATAGAGACACCGGGTCCATCTTCTGTCACAAAGATAGAGATGTTATGAATGAATGTCTTCATTAAAGCGCGTTGGTGCTGTGCCCTACATACATCAATCATTACACATTGTATAATCCTTTAACATTCTGAACTGAGAAGGAAACAACATTGGTCTATGTTTATCTCTTCATTTCAGCCAACTAGTAGCCATCACCATCGTAGTGGAAGTCTACGCCTCAAATACACACACGTTATTGTTTTTTTCTTTTATTTTTTCTGTCAAATCCTATAACGCAGCGACAGCTAAATGAGTTGAAGTGGACTTGAAGGAAGTGTGTTGACTGATACAAGTGTTGCCTTTAAGTCACGGGAAACTAAACTTCCGATATGTGATCAATGAAGGAACACTTACGTGTATTGTTGATATGTGATCAATGAAGGAACACTTACGTGTATTGTTGATATGTGATCAATGAAGGAACACTTACGTGTATTGTTGATATGTGATCAATGAAGGAACACTTACGTGTATTGTTGGGGGAACGTGAGCGCCTCGGACCCGGATATGTGATCAATGAAGGAACACTTACGTGTATTGTTGGGGGAACGTGAGCGCCTCGGACCCGGGCCGTGAAGCGAGCAGAATCAAGACCATCTGGATGGACACCAAGCAGACGACGCTGCAACACTGTGTACCTATCGCCATTTTCCATTAAAAAATTCTAGTCTTCGGGCTTCGACGCTTAAAATAAAGAGCTCCTTAAAAAAAGAACGAAAGGCGATACAATTGTCCGAATGTGACGGCTAGTTTTGTTCCATGTTCGTTACGTTTTCTCCTGTCATGCCGATACAACGGACGTCGGCGTTGGACGTGAAATCATCGCGGACCGCTCGCGACGCTCTGATGCAGCTTCACGACACTGCAGAGCCGCTCCGCCTCGCGCGCCCACACTGCTGCTTTGATCCGCGGTACCTGCAGCTCGCGCTCTACAGACCGGATGAGATAACAGGGCGATGATGAGGAGCGATGCGATGATGAGGAGCGATGCGATGATGAGGAGCGATGCGATGGAGCAGCCCCGGCGGCGCGGCCAAATGTAATGGAGTCCAGAAAAGAAATGAGTAAAAAGACAGAAGCCTGAAAGGACTGAAATGAAATGGTATGAGCTCGAGGCCCCTCTGGACCTAATGGATGCATTACCGTTATTTCAGGTCATTAAATAATTCAATTATCTTTAATCCAATCATACTCACAATAGCCTTTATACAAGTCAACATTCAGCTTATTGTAAGATTTGTGTACTACAGTACTACACTATTGGAGTACTATTTGGTATTAATTCACTTTGTATGAAACACGGACAGGGGATGTTTAAAAGGAAACTAATGGTGTACTGCTGTAGTGTAGGCAGAGGATGCAGTGCCAGATATTTTTAAACGTGGGGGCCTGCTGTGACTGACTGTTCTTGAACCAGAATGGACCTACTTACGGTTCTCCTCGAGGAGTTGGCTTGCAGTCTTCCTGAAGTGTTAATGCTGCTGTCACATCCTGAGATACACAACACTCTGTAATTAAGTCTCCCTGCTAATCCCCATTGAAGATGCTGTAAACTGGATGGCAACTCCAAAGGGATTCAAATAACTTCATAGGTTTCCCATGATATACTGTTTATCATACACCTCCTGATGTGCTTGTGGGTTTTGGTCATTCGTACATAATCACTCTGTCAATATTGAAAAATCATGCATCAGCATCTTGTCTTTTCTATTGAGACAACATTTATTAACATTATTTAACATGTAATATTTAGGAGGGATATAACGACCAACTCAGATGTGTTGGGGGAAATAATATAGATAGCCAGTTTAATAAAATATTCATTATTTTATTAAAACGTATCATTATGAAGTCAAATGCATCATAAAACATTTCAAAATAAAACTGCAATTACAAAAGGTGATAATCAAAAAGCTTGATTAGTCTCATTCCCTATGTGAAATTATGAAATTAAGACCGACTATTCAAATAGCAAATTATATTACTTAAGACTGCTTGCACATACAGACAACCTACAATGCCAAGAAAATGAGTGTTACACCGCACGCACACACACACGCAGCAGTATCCTGAGTATTACAACCATTAAACTATGATTTTTAATTAACAAAAAATCTAAAAGCTTAGCTTGGATTAAGGATATCCTATATATCACTGCATGTTCCTTATTCTTTGGCAATATCTGCTAGTTGTTCAAGTGAAGTGTAATATGTTGGTGAGGGTGTTAAAGACAGGCCTTAGTCTCCTTAGGGAAGGGGGGAACACTAGCGAGAGCCGGGATGAGCCGCTCATACACGTCAATACCGTTCAGGAAGACCTGTTCGTTTAGGAACTCGTTGTGGTCATGCAGTAGGATGGGTGTCCTGTTCATTGGGGAAAAGCCAACAGCCGGAATACCCACCTAGGTTCAAGAGACGTGAGTTAGTTAGTACACAGTACTAGTCATTTAGCATCTTGCTCAAGAATGGCTACAGGTAGATTGGGGATGGGGATCAAACCCAGAACCTTCCGGGTCGAACACCCTAAACTCTACACCAGGGGTGGGCAAGTACGTTCGCAAGTACATTTTTTTTTTAAGCCTTAAGGTGGCCGTCCAGAACATAAATGGAGGCAAAAATCCATTGGACATTTTGAATCACACTCTTAGTTTAGTTTGTATTTTACATACGTTTGTAGGTGCATTTACGACCAACACAAAATGTTGAATGAATTTCCGTTTTGCAAAATAGACTTGAGTCGTATTTGAAGCGAGCGAAAAAATACAGCCACGACTCGTGCTCCGTGTCTGCGCTCCTGCCCAAACAGCTGTGTGCGTTGTCAATTTAGCACGTTATTTAATTAATTAATTATTAAAAAGATTCATTAAACCTGCTCCTGATAGCCCACCACTCATCAGTACATTTAGCCTAATATAAAAGCTAATAAAACGGACTCAAAACAATTAAGTTCACATGATCTCACCTAACCTCTTCACCAGCCACCGTATAGCGGATTCATTAGACCTCATGCAGGCTTTCTTTTGTAATTGCAGTGATTTCAGTTTGATGTTTGAGTTTCTTCAACGTTGCTCTCTTTTTAACAAGGTCAACTGCCGATCTAACGTCAAACTGAAATCGCATCGGTTACAAACTATATTTATAGCCTATCTATGGAAAACACAATGGCTAATAGGACATTAGGTGTACTTTATAGTTCAAACCAGGAGATCCCGATGACGGGGAACCCCCAGGCAGACACCATATCCAGTTCCAATATAAATAGGCATATAGGCCTACATATAGAAAGTACAGATACATATATATTAAAAGGAAAAACTAAACAGGAAAATAAATAATAGATTGAATGGAAATGGAATCAGACAGTATTTAGAAAATACTGAACAGTGTGAGACTGAAAAAGCCACGGTCAAGGGAGTTATTTGAGTCGCCATTTAATTGTTATTTAACGCATTTAGTGTTTACGCGTGTCTGTCGTAGGCTGTATTGTGTGATAGGCTGTAGTGTCTGTCATAGTCCGTAGTGTGTGTGATGGGCTGCTACTACAAGACTGCCAACATGAACGCTATCCTGCAGGTACCTGTTTAGTTACGGTTTCTCCTTATAGGCTTACAATGAAAATATAATATAGGCCTAGAATGAAAATATAATATAGGCCTAGAATGGAAATATAATATAGGCCTAGAATGGAAATATAATGCATGTTATTTTTCAAGTGGGGTAATTTTTGGATGATACATTATTAACTTATCTGGGGGGCCAAATAATATTGCTGATGGGCCAACCCGTACATTACACTATCCTGCTCCCTAGTACACAGAGGTCTTTATGTCTTCTCTAAAGTGTAGTTCAGAAGCAATACAATTGAAGAAACAGGGGGAAAAGTAGTCGTTAAAGCAGTTAATGATTCCTGATACTTACTGCTCTGATGAAACGGCTATCAGTGGCTGCAGGAAATATCTCCTTTTCCAAAAGCATATTCCTACACATAAAACACAGCCATTAGCCATTACTATACTTCCAGAGGGAAACATGCACATTTGATCCGTTTATCAGTACAATGTGTTACATAAGCAAACTGTACACTGACATTGCTTTGCAGGTAGTGCTGAAGGCATTCCACCAGGGATCGCTGTCCTCTGTAGAAGTTATATTCTGGTTCATGTGTTTCTGCAAAGGGGTGGGTGGTGTCAAATGCAATTCCACTACTTGAACAATGCACAGAGACAGTTTAAGAAACAGCGTGTGAGACTAGGTACCTGAGCAAACTCATAGGAGATTCCTTCGCCTGCTTCTTTACACCACAGCTTGATCTGCTTTTCAAACTCCTGGAAGGGGTATTCAAAATATTTTGGACTTAGTGTTATGTACATTATACAATCAAAAAACACAATATTTTATGCTTTTTCATAGCATTAACCACACTATATATTTGTTATGCATGCTCTTTGAAACGCTAGTTTACAGTGGAGATGGCAGGGCCAGTGATTCCTGGGGATTCCAAGTTGTAATGCCCATTCATTAAGGGTAAGAGTTGGTTCAACATCTGGGGCCTCATGTATAAAGCTTGCTTACGCACAAAAGAATGCATACGCCACCTTCTAAGGCACACTTTGGGATGTATAAAAAAATAACTTGATCGTAGAATGTGCACAACCCTACGCAAACACGGACCCATGCGTAAGCACATTTCCCCGGCAAATGAGAAACTGCGACTCCGATGGCAGAAGGATGAAACTCAAGAAACGCGTTGAAATTGGTGTGCAAAATAAATCGACACATTAGCCTACCTCTCACATAGCTATTATATATGAAGAATTCTCTGGGAGTGCACACAAAAAAACATGAACCCCGCAAATATGTTCAGTTCAATCGGGAATCATATCTAATTGGATCTGTAATTATCCAACAATACATGCATGTCATTTCATTCCATTTTCATTTTGTTGTGAAGTGCATTGTGTTGCATTTATGTCTGAAATGTGCTTTACAAATGAAGATGATGAATGAAGATTGGTTGGTTGATTGATTCAAGTACAATGCGTAATGTTAATGCTTATTTGGCACTGTTGGAGGATTTGGCGAACGGAAGAATTCGTACAGAGCGATTCTTCAGAGACCGCCAAGATTTTCTGGCCAATGATGATGAGGCTCATCAGCCGGTTCCGATGACCAAGAGCTGTCCTCTTGGATCTCTGTGCTGAACTTGGTCCAGCTTTACAGAGACGCACCTGCAGAAACCACGCCGTGCCCCCTGTCCCACTACAAGTCCTGTCAACCCTGCGACTACACACAATACATGTGTGTGAAGAAATGTTTAAACACTAATCCAATCATAACGCCGCATGTTGTGATTGGCCCTCCATCAGGCAGCGCCGTCATGGTCAGCAGTATGAATATTCATTTGGGGCGTGCCACTGCCCTTTTTACACCACATTTTTTGTCCCTGGGCTACTCTGAAGCGGACTTGTGATTGATTGAATAATGTCAGCTCATTTGCATATTGTTTATTTGCGCATAACTCGGCCATTTTTAAGTCAATCAAATTTGGTGTCAATTAGGATGTATGGTTCACTTTTCAAGATTTTTTTCAAGATTTTCCCAAACTTTCAAGGTACAGAAAAATCTATCCAGACAGACCTTATGGGTCCTTGATGCAAAAAGATTCAGCATGTCAAATAAGGGCCATATACCAAGTTTCAGAAATGTTCGTCAAACGGGGCAGGGGGCGTGGCCTTTTTATAGCGCCCCCTGCAGTCAAAACGGTACAGTCAACGGTAACGGTACTTTTT
>OMKN01065593.1:0-33327 GCA_900302345.1 Melanonus zugmayeri
TTCTGGAGGTGAGGAGCGCTGCCCAGCTCGCCATGTGCCTCCAGCAGCTACAGAAGTCGATCGCCTGGGAGAGGTCCATCATGAAAGTGGTGAGTAGATAATACACACAGTTATATATATACAATACACAGTAATACACAGTTATATATACAATACACAGTAATACAGTTATATATAATACACAGTAATACACACAGTTATATATACAATACACAGTAATACACAGTTATATATACAATACACAGTAATACAGTTATATATAATACACAGTAATACACACAGTTATATATACAATACACTGTAATACAGTTATATATAATACACAGTAATACAGTTATATATACAATACACAGTAATACAGTTATATATACAATACACAGTAATACAATTATATATACAATACACAGTAATAGCCAAATAATGCTGCAATATAATACACAAATAATACACAGATAATGCACACAGTTATATATACAATACACAGTAATACAGTTATATATAATACACAGTAATACACACAGTTATATATACAATACACTGTAATACAGTTATATATAATACACAGTAATACAGTTATATATACAATACACAGTAATAGCAATATAATGCTACACATAATAGCCAAATAATGCTGCAATATAATACACAAATAATACACAGATAATGCACACAATTATATATACAATATGCACTAATAATAGCCAATATAATGCTGCAATGTAATACAAAAAGAATACACAGATAATACACAGATAATACACAGATAATACACAGAAATAATAGCCAAATAATGCTACAATATAATACACAAATAATACCAAATAACACACAAATAATAGCCAAATAATGCTACAATATAATACACACATAATACTAAATAATACACAACCAATAGCCAAATAATAGCCAAATAATGCTACAGTATAATACACAAATAATACACAAATAATTGCCAAATAATACACCTATAATACGAAACCAATAGCCAAATAATAGCCAAATAATGCTACAATATAATACACAAATAATAGCGTAAGCTTATAATCCTGCTCAACACATTTTTGTACCGTATAGAACAGTTTTATGACTTCAAAATGAATGTGCCTCAGTTGTTCTATGCTATTTCTTCATAACGGTTAAATTCAAGTTCCAAGTTTAATTGCAATTCCAACCGTATGTACATATATAGCAGAACAAAATGCTGTTCCTCTTGCAGCCAAGGTTCAGAAAAATACATAATAGACATTACTTACACAAATATAGGCACACTGTCTCTCTGGTTGTTAAAAGGCATGTTTTAAATGTTTTGATGTCATGTTGTGTGTTTCTGCAGTACTGTCAGCTGTGCAGGAAGGGAGACAACGAAGACCTTCTGCTGCTGTGTGACGGATGTGATAAAGGCTGCCACACCTACTGCCATAAACCCAAGATCACCTGCATCCCTGAGGGAGACTGGTACTGCCCCGCCTGCATATCAAAGGTCTGTACAATCTACTGTCTCTATCTGTATTACCTGTGAGGCCTTTATAGTCCACTGTCAGGGTGTATTTGACCTGTATTTTTAAAAACTCAAGTCTTGAGAATAATTAGACATGTATCTGAATTCAAGTTGTTTTGGATAAGAGCATCTCCTAAATGCCTAATTGGTAATACTTGAATACAAATACTTCATGTATTTTTCTATGGAACCAGGCGAGTGGGCCGATTCCCAAGAACAAGAAGCCCCCCAGCAGACTACCACCACCATCCAGCGTAGGAGCAGCGGGGGGAGGAGGAGGAGGAGGAGGAGGAGGAGGAGGAGCCGGAGGAGGAGGAGAGAGGAGCAGCCGGAGGAGGAGCAGCCGGAGGAGGAGGAGCAGCCGGAGGAGGAGGAGGTGGTAAGAAGGGAGGAGTGGAGGTGAAGAAGAATGGTAAACAGGCCGGTAATGGGGAGGCGTCGGAGGAGGACTCAGCCAGCACCGGCGGCACACCCAAGAAAGGTGCTAAGGACGCGAGCAAGAAGAGGAAAGCTGAGGAGAGCTCCCCGGCACCACAACCACCAGCCAATCAGGAGAGGCCGGTGTGCGTGAAGCGAGCCAAGACGGCCAGGGACAACAACCGGGACCTGGGACTCTGCAGGTAGAGAGACACGCCTGGTGGCTTCCCTTAAGAGCATCACTGTCCTTTTAAACCTCCTCCATAACTGTCCTTTTAAACCACTCACATCCATAACCGTCCTTTCAAACTTTCTCCATAACTGTCCTTTTAAACCTCTCACATCCATAACTGTCCTTTTAAACCTTCTCTATAACTGTCCTTTTAAACCTCTCCTCTTCATAACTGTCCTATAGCTGTCCTTTTAAACCTCTCCTCTTCATAACTGCCCATTTAAACCTTCTCTATGACCAAATGTCATAGAGCCATTTAGTGCATGATCATATCCAGCGAGACGACCATCGGTTTATTTCTGGTTGTTGTCCCTGACAGAGTGCTTCTGGCCGAGCTGGAGCGGCACCAGGACGCCTGGCCCTTCCTCACGCCCGTCAACCTCAAGTCGGTGCCCGGCTACAGGAAGGTCATCAAGAAGCCCATGGACTTCTCCACCATCCGAGAGAAGCTTGTCAGCAGCCAGTAAGTATTCAGCCTGGAGACACTAACAGATACACAGACAGACAGACCAAAAGGGAGCAGTCCTAGGCCATGTCCACGCTACTGCCGATACGTTTTAAAAAGCATATTTTTTTCTCCATTTTGGTCTTCCATTCTCACGAAAACTGTACTTTTTTCCACCCAAGACTGAAATCTTTAAAGACACTCTCCCAAGTGAAAGAACATTCTCACATTGCTGAATGGACATATATTACAATTAAGCGGAAATATGAAAGTGTATATGAAAATGATGATGTGTGTGATTGTGCTTTAGCAAACATGACATCTGTGGTCAGCTAAAGTGGTCTGTGCATGAGATGAGAAGAAGTATGTGTTTTCACCAAAACGTTTCTTTTGCTTTCCAGATATCAAAACCTGGAGACATTCATCATCGACGTCAACCTGGTGTTTGATAACTGTGAAAAGTTCAACGAAGACAACTCAGACATCGGCCGCGCAGGGCACAACATGAGGAAGTTCTTTGAGAAGCGCTGGACTGAGCTTCTGAAACAAACCAACTAGGACTCAGACTTCCCACCGTCTCCTCCCCCCATTCCCCCGCCCTCCGCAAGAAAACACACCTTCTCCTCTCCACTCCCTGGTGGTGCAACGAAGGGTGAGAACGGAGAGGAAAATACAACTCAACCCCCGTGGGCTGAGGAGGAGGGCGGCTAGAGAGGGAGAGAGATGATGCCATCTTGACAGGAGGTTGCTGTAGGGGGGTGTGAGTCTAGAGTCTGCTACAACAGGGATACGACCCCCAGAGTCCCCGAGAACCCGGCGTGTCATCGTGCAATACCACTTCCTGTCTCGGAACGCTGCACTGAAGCAACCCTCACCACCACTGACCCTGTCCCCACGATAGAGAGAAAATACGTTCCACTACTTGTAAATAGCCGTTTGTTTTTTTTATTTAATCGTATTATAGTGAATGTATTTAATTTTGTAATACTTATTTATGAATCAAGGTCCACTTCATTTTCTATGAAAAGGAAGAATCAGCTAAACGGCTTTGAGTTGATGGCAAGAAGAGGAAATGGAATGTGTGTTTGTGTTATTAATTTTCACCCAAATACGAAAATAAGCCAAGAAAAAAAAAGATAAATAAAAACCAACCTGTTTACACTGTTTACACTGAGTGCGGCGGAGCACCGGGAAAAAAAAACAACAACTGTATTTGTTTTGTTCAAACTGTAAAACTGCATTTATTCACAGGCAAACGGTCATTCATGTGTATATACTGTTTATTATTGTCAATATTACGTCTTGTTTGGAACAATGTGTAAAAAATTGTTTAAGAATATTAAGATATTGTTTATGCCTTAGAATGATTGTAGCATTCTATTTTAGTGAACGTGTTGGAAACCCTTATCATGGATATTGTTTGTACAGTAACACATACCCTCTGCAGACACTGTGCTCTTCTTAATATTGGTAGTGCCTACCCTCGGAACAGGGGCATGTAGGGGATAATATCGTTATTTTTGTTATTGTTGTTTTTATTTTTTTATTTCTATGACTTCTATTTTTATTTTTTGTTTTTATTTTTTTATGTATGATTTCGATCCAACATGGCCGCCTCCAAAGTCAGACGGTGACACAGTCTTCATTCCTTCCTCCCCGCATCATTGCATCACAATAAAGAGAATATCACCGGGACATCGGCGAGCATCTTGCGTATAGGCTCCGCCCACCGCCTCCTCGCCTCCCCCCTCCCCCGCCACTCTACAGGGGGCCCCGGGGCCATTTGTAACCACTGTGTTGAATCTTGCTGTGTGTTGTGGCCTGATGGAGGCAGCTAGAGTTTTTTTATGTACCCGAGTCAAGAGTACTTGAAGTAACTTTATTTAAAGATATTGTGGAATAAAAGTATCATTCTTTTGTAGGAGCTTTATTTTTCACTAGTGTGTGGCACGGACCTATTAAAGGATGTTTTTCAACCTAAATGACCTCCGCTGTTATTTCCTGTTAGTAAAATTACATGTGCATGGTTCAGGGAAAGGAGAAAAGTCAAGCATAATTACAGTTCAATACCTCGAAAGAAGTAAGACTAGGCCTACTACATAATACTGTGCTATGGGTTGAGTCATATTTCACATTATAGTTTCTACATATTCGTTTGAGGATAACATAGGAATGATCAATTATGATATTGTATATTATATAAGATAAGACAATATAACATACATCATATTGCATTATATATATTGTTGGTGGAGGTGAATCACGTGTTCTACAGCCCATGGATGTTTATATTGTTTTATTTTAATCAACAGTAAACAGGCCAATACAATCCACAAATGCTACAACCTACAACATATCGATATATGAGCATCTTTCACAGTAAAATATCTCTCACAAAGGATCCTTAAATCAATACATTTGAAAAAAATAAAATCTAGGTAAATACAATTATGCAGCCAGACACTTAATTTTGATAAATGTTCTATGGTAATGTTTTAAGTAAATACAACAACATACTGTAATACAAAATGAACACAGGAAACAGATTACAGATTACAGACAGTTAATCCAGTTAATTGCTTTGTTACCTATATATAATATATATACCCATTGTTCAAATAAAACAGATTATCAACCTAACTGTCCCTATTGGTCAAATGCATACATTTATAATAATAATGATAATAATACATCACATTTATATAGCGCTTTTAACAGTGCTCAAAAACGCTTTACAATACAAGACAGACATTAAATAAGACAACAGCAAAAAGTAGATGAAAGAAAAACAAAAAACAATTATAGGTCAAAAGCAAGAGTCAAAAGGTGGGTTTTGAGGGCTGTTTTGAAGGACGGTAGAGTGTTGGCATAGCAGATGTGGATGGGGAGGGCGTTCCAGAGGGAGGGGGTGGCTGCATCAAAGGTCCTGTTGCCCCATTTCCGGAGCTTTGTCCAGATGGGTTGTAGTACCGGTAGGTTAGCATCAGCAGACCTGAGGCGACGGGTAGGGGTGTGGCGGTGAAGGAGGTCAGAGAGGGGGGGGGGGGGCAGGTTGTTGAGGGCTTTGAAGGTGATGAGTAATATTTTGAAGTGTATTCTGTATTTGATAGGGAGCCAGTGGAGGTCATAGAGGACAGGGGTGATGTGGTCAGAGCGGTGGGTGGAGGTGAGCATGCGGGCAGCAGAGTTTTGGACATGTTGGAGCTTATTGAGGATGTTGTTTGATGAACCATATAGGATGCTGTTGCAGTAATCGAGCCTGGATGAAATGAATGCATGGACCAGTGTTTCAGCGGCAGAGAATGATACGGAGGGTCAGAGATGGGCAATGTTCCTAAGGTGGAAGAAGGCTGTTTTGGTGATCTGGTTTACATGGGGAGGAATGAGAGGGTGGGGTCGAGGATGATGCCAAGGTTACAGACCTGAGTGGAGGGGGTGACAATGAAACCATCGATGTTGAGTGAGAAATCCTGGGTGGAGCGGATGAGGGAGTTTGGCCCGATGATGATGATTTCAGATTTGTCGCAGTTGAGTTTCAGAAAGTTATTTTGCATCCATGTTTTGACATTTGTGAGGCAGGTGGTAAGGGTGGAATTGGTGGCTGCAGAAATGGTCTTGGTGGAGAGATAGAGCTGAGTGTCGTCTGCGTAGCAATTGACGGTGCGGATAACACAGGTGGATACCGTAGTTGAAGTTCTCCTTGCCGATGTCCGAAGTTGGGCCGGAATCATTGAGTTGAATTATGGGCAATATCTGACTGTAACTGTAACTGTACTATATTAAAAGAACAAAAGGATGGCTCGGAGAGTGGAGGAACATTGCTTCGAGAGTTTGGTTTATTAAAGATAAAACCTGGTTACAGCAAAGCAACTAACGAGAGACCTTGCCGGGCGTATGTCATGACATAGACTGAAACTTACAGTAGCAAAGAGATATTTATAGACAAGCGTGCAGGGCCAATGGGCGTGATCGTACATATTAGCCTCCTGGACCATGGACCACTATGACGTAAGTCTGTACACTTAGTGCATCTTTTACCCTCAGGCCTGTGTCTGGTTTTTCTCAACTGAAGGACAAAGGGACAACTGTGACTTGGACGACATCTGGTTTATGTATTACCTCTAACAGGAATATCAGATTATCTGATTGCATCTAGCAGCATTAATGGTTTGGTTGCATGCACACAAAGATATAATCAAGATCTCTCGTACATATAAAGAAAGGTTTCTTGTACAGAAAAAATGGAAATCATAAAAAGAAAATGTCAAAATACACAATGGAAACTGAGGCCATGTTAGCGGAGGATCTGACCAAGTGGAAGGATGTAGAGGATGAAAAGCAGGGGACCAAGTACTGAGCCCTGGGGGACACCATGAGTGACTGGGGCAGTGGGGGATTTGCAGTTGTTGATGGAGATGAATTGGTGTCTGTCGGAGAGATATGAATTAAACCAGGAGCAGGCGGTGCCGGTTATGCCAAGGGAGGATTGGAGGCGAGTGATGAAGATGGAGTGGTTGATGGTGTCGAAGGCTGTGCTGAAGTCAAGGAGGATGAGGATGGAGAGGGAACCAGAGTCGGCAGAGAGGAGAATGTCATTTGTGACCTTTACTAGAGCAGTTTCAGTACTGTGTCTGGAGCGGAAGCCGAATTGAAAAGGTTCATAGAGGTTATTGCAGTCAAGGTGAGATTTTAACTGGGAGGCAACAGCACGCTCTAAGATGTTTGAAAGGAAGGGGAGGTTGGAGATGGGCTGGAAGTTGTTGAGGGTGTCAGGGTTGAGTCAGAGTTTTTTAGTAAGGCACCCCCTTACTAAAAAAACCTGACTCAACCCTGTAAATAGAAGTTGTTACCCGTTACCTTTTCATGGACAAATGTGTTTGTGACAGTGGATGAGGAATAGTGAAACAGCAGCGAGTTTAAGGGCAGGGGGGTCTATGGCAGTGGACAGAGAGGAGTTTATAACTGAAGTGATCAGAGGAGAGAGTGAGGGGAGACAGGCCTTGACTAGGATGGAGGGGATGGGGTCCAGGGTGCAGATTGAGGTTTTCATGCCAGTGAGTATGGAGGATAGGTCCGATGCAGTGATTTCAGTGAAGGATGCAAATGGGGAAGGGCGGGAGGGCGGATCAGAGATGGTGGTGGCGGAGGTGTTGGTCAGGGGGAGGAGTGTGCGCTGTTCAGGGCGTCTTTGTATAGCTGTTGGTGTTGTTTGTAGGCATCTTTGTGGACAGTGAGACCGGTTCTATGGCTAGATTTGAAGTGATGGAGATGGTCAGTGTACTAGGGGGTGGAGTGAGTGAAGGAGACAGACTTGGTTTTCATGGGAGTGAGCTGAATGAGACAGGAGGAGAGAGTGTCGTAGGTGTTGACCAGGTCAGTAGGGGAAACATTCTGGATGAGGGCAGAGTCAGGAATGATGTCAGCCAATAGGGAGGAGAGAGAGGAGGGGTTTTCCGGAAAGTTATGCTTAACAAGGGGGGTGGGGATGAGATTGTCCATGGTTGAGGGCCAGATGGTCGGAGATGGTGAGGTCGGAGTTGGTCAGATTGCTGATGGTGATGCAGGTTGAGTGCGTGTCCTATTTTATGGGTGGGAAAATGTACATGTTGGGCGATGTTGAAAAAGGTTAGAATATCCAGGAGTTCTGTAGAGGTTTTGCAGTCAGTATATGTAGTAACGTGTATGTTGAAGTCCCCCAGTAGCAGAACAGATGGAGAGATGGCGCAGAGTTGTGTGAGGAATTCAGACAGGTCGGAAGGGAAAGCAGAGTTAGGTTTGGGGGGGGCGGTAAATTACTGCAGTAACCAGGAGTTTGGGACCAGACAGTTTAAAAGCAAGGTTGGTGGTGATGGTTATTGCACTAGTACTGATGTGGCTATTCCACCACCACACTCGTGGTGGCGTGGTTTTTCCATGCATGAGTATCCGGGGGGTGTGGTCTGGTTGAGTGAAATATATTCCTGGGGTTTTTGCCATGTTTCAGTTATGCAGAGAAAGTCCAGATTATTAACAGTTATGAATTCAGTATGAGGCCCTTATATTACGAGTTGTGCTTGTAGATTAAAGTGTGGGCCTCTGGGAACTCAAACGTCCAGTGGTTCTTATCTGAATCCAGACTCCTGAGAAGAACCACGTGTCCTGGCGTCACAGTCAGCTGCTCGGAAGTAAACACACCAAGAGTCACCAGAAATCCCCCTCAGAGCTCAGACCCCGACTACCCCCCGACCCCAACAATGGTGTCTTTAATATGCACCCTGCAGGGCCACCGAGACGACATCAACTGGTGCGCGTTTTCCGCCACGCACCTCTCCACCTGCTCCGGGGACAAGACCCTGCGGGTTTACTCCGCCGCACGGGGCTTCCTGGAGCTGCCCTACTCCCCGCTGTCGGGTCACGGCTACGGCGTCCACTGCTGCTGCTTCAGGTCATTCATGTGTATATACTGTTTATTATTGTCAATAGTACGTCTTGTTTGGAACAATATGTTAAAAAAAAAGTTGAATATTAAGATATTGTTTAATTATGCCTTAGAATGATTGTAGCATTCTATTTTAGTGAACGTGTTGGAAACCCTTATCATGGATATTGTTTGTACAGTAACACATACTCTGAAAGCATACCTCATATTCTCAGAACTCAAATCACAAAACACACACAAAAGGCAAAACTCCACAAATCTCATCAGAGATTATGGCTCTCCTTGGTCTTGCTCTTCCTCTTCCTCCCCGTCCTCCTCCTCTTACTCTTACTCCTCTTACTATACCTCTCTCTCCTATGTTTGCATCCATTCCTCCAAAACAGAAAAGCTGACATGTGGCCCTTTTATTGCTAAAGCTCTGATTGCTAATTGAACAATTGTGCAAACATGTGTTTACCCATGTCAGTGTGGATAGTAGGACATTTGAGTTTAGTATTTTGAATGGCAGTGTGTTCCATGTGAACACAAGCGATTTTATTCATGTAAATTGTGCCAAATTTAGAGAATTGTGTGTAGTGTTTTGAAAAAGTGTGGTTTAGAACTGCAGTCTGAGTGTAAGGCAGGAAATGTGCTTGTATTTTATCAGAATTGGTTCAGGTTGTGGTCATTGTGTCTCAAGTACCAGTGTTGGTGTGTAAACAATTGAGAAAAACTGTAATATTGGTAGTGCCTACCCTCTGAATAGGGGCATTATTTTTGTTATTGTTTTTTATTTCTATTAATTTTTTTATTTCTATGACTTCTATTTTGTATTTTTTCAGCCCCTGCGGACAGTTCCTCGCCTCATGCTCCACGGACGCTACCACGGTGGTGTGGTCGGTGTCCGCGGGGGAGATCGAGGCGGTGCTGGAGCACCCTGGGCGGAGCGCCGTCAGGGTGTGTGCCTTCTCCCCGGACTCCACCCGCCTGGTGTCCGGCGCCGCGGACGGGACCCTGGCGTTGTGGGACTTCCCCGCGAAGCAGCTGATCAGGTGGGATGACAAAAGATGCTGTTTGTTTAGGAAGCTTTTTTTAAAGGTGTCATTGCATCGTTTTGTCATCAATTGTGCGTGGTCTCTAGTATTAATGAATGCCCTCTGAGCCGGTTTTGGTGAAAAAAATGCTCCCGTGCGCCTGTTTCAGGCTGTTCTAGTTAGGTGAATGATGTGGGTGGAAAGAACGACCCGTTTTCGGCCCTTACTCATGAATATTCGTGACGTTTAAATGACTTGCCTCTGATTGGCTAACATCACTGCTCGTCACAGTGATGTTAGCCAATCAGAGGCGAATATAGTGCGTTATCAACACTAACCTGGCACCGTTCTGTCAACTGTACCGTGCTACGAACTGATGCACAAAATGTCTTCAGAGATACAGCCACTTGTACTCACACTTACAGTATATCCACTTGGTCAAATCCACCAACCACACAATAGTAAACCAACGGTACATTTTTATTATGTATTTGGAATCTACCAGCCACTAATATATTTCAACAGCATTTGGCTGGTGGCTGGTGCTAATTTCCATCTCTGGCTTGTGCCCATTTCATACATGCTTAGATGCTAACGTGGATAATATGATAGGGTGACCAAACGTCCTCTTTTGCCCGGACGTCCACTTTTCACGTCCTGTCTTCATCGCTTTTAACGGGACCATACAATCGCCGGCCAGATCTTATATAGGGATGATCTTTTTCTACAATGTAGATTAGAACAACCTAGAAGGAAAGCTTGGATGGTCATGTCTGCCGTTCCTGAATCAAAAACCTTGATAAGGGGTCGCTCTAACATTATAAGGCAACCAAAGAAGCAGGTGGAGGTTACCCAGTAACTTTTTGCCTGGAACACTCTAGTCACTACTGCACTATCCTGCCCCTCGATTTGTTTGTTGGTTGTGTTGGTTGGTTGTGATGTCGTCGTGTTTTGGTCGCATGTCACTCGTGTGTCTGTCTTGTGTTGTCCAGCACCAGGACGGTGAACGAAGCGACAGTGGTGGCGTGCTCCTTCAGCCCGTGTGGGCGGGTCCTGGCGAGCGGCTCCACCTACGGAGACCTGCGGCTGTGGGACCTGGACATGAGCCTGGTGGATGCAGAGAAGAACGCCCATGACCTGGGGGTCACCTGCTGCTGCTTCTCCCCCCACATGGACGGAGGTGAGGGGGCTACTGCAGACCCATACATAGCCATTAGCGATTAGCTATGGATATTTGTTCTATGTGCATACCTTATGTACATTTCTATATGCACATTTTGTCAATATTTGTATTGCCTTTGCATATGTTTTGTGTTTTATATTTTTTACATAAAATGTATTATAGTCTCTTAATTTTCCTCCGCGATCAATAAAGTAATTTGAATGTGAATCTCAATCTGGGGTCATAATGTCAATTGATAGATCAAACCTAAACAGTTGGTCATTTTGTAAATAATGTTGATTTATTCTCTCAGTTGGCCTGGTGATGCATCTGGCTTCCTGCGGTCAAGACAGTCTTGTGAAGATCTGGACCGTACTCAAAACCAGCACTGGAGGTAAAGAACCTTCACACGTCAGCACAACCTCTCTCTGTCGTGTTGTTAGGGTAAAGTCTAACCTGAACATAGACTGTAAAAACCGACCTACTTCTGAGTATCAACACTGGCAGGGCTTGAATCTGTACTTGAGTTTTATTGTATTATCAGTTTATTTACTAATCTAATCAGATATGGGCCATGGCGACAAAATACCAAAGTTTTGGTTTTATTTCCTCAACCGCAAGCGTTCCACGCGTTGAGATAAAAATGTAAGTAAATGTTCTACCAATGATTTACTCCCAAATGTTTTTAACAAAAATGAGCCTAAATATGTAAAAACTGTGTGTCTCTTTGTGTATGTGTACTTTGTGTAAACAGCAAGAAGAACACCAAAAACTAAACACTGTGACTCAACTCTAAAAAACTAAACACTGTGACCCAACACTGTTTTACAATATCAAAATAACCAAACCCTGCGATGTGTAGCATGTGCAGCGAGTGTGAAAGAAGTTCTTCCCTGAAAGTTTACTTGAAGTTACATCTGTGTCTATCTCTCTTTCTATCTCTCTTATTATCTTTGTCTCACTCTTACTCATTTAAATTCAGGGACTTAGTTTATTGTCATGGGAAGCTTATATTTATATTGCCACAGAAAAAAATAAAATATAAATATATAAAATATGATTATTTCTCTCTCTGTCTCTCTCTCTCTCTCTGCTAGGCTGGAAGGTGAATCTACTCCACACGCTAAGGGGCCAGGCGGCCCCTGTGCTCTCCTGTTCCTACTCCTCTGATGGACAGCTGCTGGCTTCTGGGTCAGTCAAAGTGTTTTTATTTATCAAATACAAAACAAGGCAAGAGTGAACTACATAATGAATATTAAATATGAAATGTTACATTGAATGATATATTCAAAATACAAATGTAAATATAAAAACATATCTACATAAAATATAACATAATAAGATAATTTGAGAGTGAGAATGTTTCCATCTTTGGCCACAAGATGGAGTCATTCAAGTTAAATGTCTGCTTTTAGACATGGGAACATGTTTTATAAAAAAATAAAAAAATAATGTTCTTGTTCACTTTTTAGCTCTGTGGATAAAACAGTTACCATCTATGATGCTGTAAGTATATATTCACTGTATTGATGAACTGGATACAAATATTGCCTTTACATTACTGTTGTAACTATACTGTTGTTGATGTTTGTTGTGTTTTCAGAACAACGCAGTTTTGCTGTACACGTTGAACCAACACGAGAGGTAAATAATAATAACAATAATAATAATAATACAAATTAATAATAATGTAGTCATGGTGTGACGATTATACTGTATATATATTGTGTGTAGTATATTGCATATTATGTGTGTAGTGTAATAATAATATAATAATAATAATTTGTTGTGTTCTAGGTATGTGACGGCGTGTGCCTTCTCCCCTACTGATGCTGTCCTGGCGACAGGATCCATGGACAAGACCGTCAACATCTGGAGGATACAGGACGTACACAGCTGCCACGGTCAGTTAACAACAATACTAATCAGATAATCAATAATAATACAGGTCGAAGTGCTTTACAATAAAACGTGTGTCTGTGTGTGTGTATGTGTGTGTGTCCTCACCTACCTTGTCGTACCTGGATCAGGTGGAAAATTATCCCCAGGTTAGTTTACTGCATCACTCCCCCGGTTACTGTTCAGCTATTCACTATTTAGTTGTTTAGGAGACACTTTGATCCCAAGCTTGCAGTGAATTTAGATCCAGGTCATTTAAGGAGCAGGTAGGGGAGAGAAGGCATCTTGCTCTAGGATGCTTACAGGTAGAGCCTTGGTTAGGAAGACTGCATGGTTAACTTGGAATGTTTATGGCATTAGACAAAATTAAATAAAATGTTACATTTAATTAAATGTCATGTTTTACATTTCAGAGGAAGGCACAGCAACCTTCAGCAACGGTAGGAAACTTGTCTGCAACTTTTCTTTAAGTCTGCCAAACGTCAGCGCCAAGTTTAGTATCACACCAGACATTTAGAAGACATTTCGTATTTTACCATTTAGTAGTCTTATCTCTGTCTCTATCTCTCTCCCTGTTTCTCTCTCTCAGAGAGGACTGCAGCGGGTCGATCCAGGCTGCTGGCCTCTGATTGGTCAGAGGAGGACGTGGGGGTGTGGCTAGTGGAGGAGGGCCTGGAGGGATTGGTTGACACATTCCGAGCCAATAACATCGATGGGGCGGAGCTTCTGGGCATGAACAAAGACACGCTAGTTGAGCTGCGCGTGGGTGAGAAACACAAAACTTTAGAAATGGAGAAATTGTTGTGGAATTTAGGAAGCTGATGGCGACTGTAAGTGTTAACACTACCGCTAATAGTACAAAGTACTAATAGCTAATAGTACAAAGTACATCCCTGATACATATTTTATACTGTATGTATTTTGTATTTGGCATGTTTATGATTATGTCATTATTTGAGGTTGATCTATATACTTAGAAGCCCATATGGGCTGGACACCTGTAAGGGTGCAGACACTTAAATAAAATCATCATCACCACCATAAAGGCTACCGGCCTGTCCACCAGCAAGCACCAACACGAAATCATTCATTCATTTCTTATATTGCTTTTAAAATTGATCGTTTGTATTAATATGTATGTCAATTATGGCACCCATTGCACTCCTAACCATCCCTGGAAGGCGGGATCCCCCACTCTTGCTTTCTTCGATAACAAAGGGAGTTTTTTCTTGCCCTTTAGGGGGCTAGGGTTAGGGGGTTCAGAAACTATTAAAGCCCTTTGAGACTGTAACTGTGATTAAAGGCTATACAAATAAAATTGACTTGAGTTGATGAATAAAAAAATGACTAACTTGTATTTGTGATTCCTACTTTGAACTCTGCAGTGTTGTTTCAAACTAGGTCAAGCAGCACTATGTTTTTTTGGATCTGCCAAATTTAGATTCTATGCTTTGATTGTTCTCAGCCCAAAGTTTAAGCATCTGCTAGATGATGTGATGGAAACATGTAGAGACAACCTCAAGCTCTAGGAGGAGCTAGAGGGTAATTTGCTACCTGTAGAAGGTTTTTAATTACTGTCTCTGTTCTGTGTGTGTGTGTGTGTGTATAGAGTCGGTTGGTTTGCGCGGGAAGGTCCTCAGGAAGATAGAAGAGTTGAAAGGTGTGTCGGTGTGTTCGGGTGTACCTGATGAGTACCTGTGTCCAATCACCAGAGAGCTGATGAAGGAGCCGGTCATCGCTGCAGGTGAGATAAACAACTGTGGCTCAACACTTTATACTACAATATATACTTCAAATCAGCACTCAAAACGTTTGTTTGCCATAGCTTTTTTTATTTGAATGTACTGTATGTCTGGTATATTTAGTATTTTACCTGCTTATAATTTTCTTTCATATTTCTCTTTTAAATTATTGTCTTTGAATGTTTTAGATGTATTTCATGCCTGTGAAGCCCTGTGAATGCTTTGTGTTAGAAGGGTGCTATAGAAATAAGCATGTATATAAAGCCTGTAGTTTTACCTTACTGATGACATCACTCAAGAGGCATATGTAATCTAAGAATTGTCTTCACATTGTGTGTTACTTTACACAGCACAGTGATAACAACATAAACGTCTTTCATTCCTTGGAATGAAAGACGTTTGGATTACATAGAATATGCATGGTTTATAACTGCCAATATTCATCATACATAAACTCTGAGATCCAGACTTGGCTGTTCTCCCTCACACAGAACACAAATCTATAGTCTTATTATCTATATTCTGTACTTTTTATTTCTACTTACCTCATTGTACTTTGCATTTGAATGCACTTGCATACGTTTCAATAAGTCATGAGAATACTATGACTGTTCTGTACTTTCTGCTGTGACACCCACACTTTTCACCTAGGATGAATAGCACATCTGCCCCTGACCAGATCTGTGTTCTGCCAACAGACGGGTACTCCTACGAGAGGCAGGCCATTGAGAGCTGGGTCAACGGCAGGAACCGCTCCAGTCCCATGACCAACCTGCCCCTGAAGACCACCCTGCTCACCCCCAACCACACCCTCAAGATGGCCATCGGTCGTTGGTCCACCAGCCACTAGTGGCCCGGAGAACTGCCTCACTAGGACTATCCACGGAAGAAAGTCTAACCGGAAATACAAGCCTAGTCATTCCCGGTGTACATTCCATGTGTTAAACATGGCTACGCTCTCAGCAGGCCTCCAGTTGAAGAGTGTGAGCGAGGTGGCCCAGTGTGGTCGGTGTCTAATTCAACAGCACAAAAAGTCTTAAGAATCATCTAATCAAACGGTCACATGCAGGCAGTGTGTGAACTCAACAAGTCAACTATGTTAATTGTATTTGTAATTTTATTCATGACTGGTTCACGTGATGTTCAAGTCTCCAAAATCTGTTTTGCATTTCCTGTGTAGTTTAGATGCTCAGCAGATGCTGTTATCCAAAGGGACTTTCGATGCAAGTCATCAAGGAGCTAGGTTTGCTCAAGCATGCTTATAGGTAGACTGTGGACATTGGGGATCGAACCCAGGACCTTTTGGCTGGGAGTCGTACACCACTAGACTGTCCTGCCCCTATAGAGGAGAGAGCAGATAGCACTGAGTTAGACAAGCTGAATATATCCAGCCGTACCTAAACGTTCATACTCTGACTTTGTGAAATGTCATGTTTTTCTCGAAGGTTAGAATCGTAGCCTTTTCAAAAGTGTAGGTCTTTTGTATACATGAATGAAATTAGTATACATTTCCTGTGTAATAGGCCTACTAATGATTTTGTTCAGTTCTATGGAAGCACAGATCTGCTTCCATCAAAACAAATATGGGAGAGCTGAAACGTGAAATCAAGTGCATGTTGGTAGCGCTATATTTATTTTCCAGATTATCATAATTAAATGCAAAAGGCTGATTTTCCTTATTGACTTTTCATTGTGGAATAAATTGGCTTTGCCAGAAATTGTTATTCATGAATACAAATTATGAAATGCTATTAAATTGGTAAAATATCCCCAAAATACCCCAAGATGACCATTTGATATAAATGAATAGTAGGTCAAATCATCACAGACAAGACAAGATGTAGGCTATGGTATTTGGATTACTCCATTAAATGTAAACTAAAATATACGCGTAGTGTCCGGCGCCGCGGACGGGACCCTGGTGCTGTGGGACCTGATCAGGTGGGATGACAAAAGATGCTGTTTCTTTAGGAAGCTTTTTTTAATTACAAACTGGGAATACTTTGTTACCACTGGTACTGTGACATGTTTATTGATGACGAAAACAATGTATTTGTAATCTGTAATCTATTCATTGTTATACAGACCCAGCGCCTAAATAACATAAGAGGGGCTGAAACTGACCAAAGAGCTCAACTCGTTTACAGATCCAGCGTCTAAATAACACAGAGCTCCACTACACCATGGAGCCGACACGCACTTGAACTGGCACAGACCCAGGTTTGTTGAACCTTTCTTTAGTAACTTTGTTCAACTTTTAAGATACACTCGTTTGTTTGTTTGTTCACTGATAGTTCGCACTACAATTTGCAAGAGGACGCTTCCCATGGGCTGTTGGCATCCTGGAAGCCTTTAAATTGTGTTCACATCAGTTTTTGGAAACGTTATAGGCCTATATAAATGTAGACATATTTTAGTGTCTTGAGTAACTCAGTTTTTGTTTTGGCTTCATACACTTAACTCCACTGCATTTCATAGACAGTATCCAAGTAGGCTCCTTGACATGTGTACATGCAAGTAGCCAGCGCTCTATTCAACACTATGGAGACGCCCTCCAAGCTGTGGGCGGAGGTAAGGGTGATGTTGATCCCTTTGGGGTTGAAGACTAAGTTATGTAGTTAGTAGTTCATACGTCACAAATATAAGGTAAAACCAGTGGAGTACACCGTTATGTGCGTATGTAATGTAGCCTGTAGGCCTACTAGGCTACTCGACAAATGTACTAGATACGGATGGATGCTGAATGGGGGAATTGCTTTTACAAAAGTGTCCTACTGGCTACAAACAGCTGGGTTTAAAGGGGAAGTACGCGACCTCTCATCATTGATATCAGAGACCAGAAGCCATTTTTCCAAGACATCTTTGAACGATGTTCAACGATGCAAGGCAAGCTAATAAAGCTATGCTCATATATCAAAATATTTTTCTTTATAACAAAAGATGTAGCCTAGTATTGTCTGGGCTAAGGGTAAACACATGGTCCCAGTGGAGTATGGTATGGTATGGGGCATACTACAGTAACAGCCATGGTGGGCGTAGCTGCTATAGATTACATCTCACTTCAGGAATAATAATGACATGTGTAATCATTGTGTAAAAATTATCAATAATCCTTCACTCATTGGGCATATTAGTCGGGATATGAAAATGCACCTGCTGATATCCTGATTATTAATTTTCGTGTAAATGAAGCCTCTGTTGTACAAATCTTTTTTGTGAACCCCCAACCTTAAAGTTCAAACTGCGCCTATGACTAACAGGAGAATACAGGGTTTTTATTTAGCAACCACGACAGGACAGGCTAATAAAGAACAGTAAATATCAACGTCTGTTCAACCATTCAGCCAGGACCACTCACACTGCCCCACGTGTGCTAATGAGCCTAAATGAAAACAGTGCTGTGATTGGTTTGAAGCGTAAGAATGACCACATTAGATGGTTCAGTGATTGAGTCATTTAGGATGCAGAACGGGGTGAGAATGACATTGTTGGGATGTCCTAAAAGACTAAATGGCTTCAAAAAATATTTTTTTTGTGATCAAATGTTTTTATTTTAGAAATCGTACATTTAAAAATAAAATACATAAATGGGAATACAAAAACAGAAACCTTGACAGACACACAATAAAATACAATACATTACAATAGAGTACAGTATGATACAATACATTACAATACAATACAATACAATAACACATTTTATCGAATGTGTGCTCAGTCCATAAGATTGGTGCATTGAAGGATCTCCAGCGACTTTGTTTAAAACTTTTAACAAAGGACAAGAAAGACGTGTTGGCTTGTTTACCAACTGGATATGGGAAAAGTCTGGTCTATCAAGCCTGGCCAACTGTCTGCGACTTGTCAGCACAGGGACAGAAATCTATGGTGCTGGTCATATTGCCCATTGTTGTCGATAACGGAGGAACAGGTACCTGCTGCTGACTGGGTGTTGTGGGGGCACATCTTTTAACCCTCTGCCTTGCGTTTCCCTAACAAAACTGCCAATTCGCTCCATATCAGCTTTGCTACATCCATAATGTCGCAAAAGAGATCGATAACTCCCACATACCACTGTGGGTAGTCCGTCTCCAGATGTAACTCACCCTGTAATGTCCTCCAAAGCAGATGTGTAGTCTGGCCAGATGGATGAATCATGTCCCATTAAAGGTTTTTGTTTTTTATCGATGAAAATGATTTGCCACAAACGCGACACACATCAACAAACTTTGACAGTTTTCTTCGGTGACTGTGCCTGTGCCATCCGACAATGCACGTGTTGCTGGTAGGACAGTGGCCATTTTCGAAATGGCATACTATACTAGTAATGCGTACATGTTTCTTTTATTCACATTCTGCCTTAAATGTTGTTATCTTGAACATTTTGTTTAGTATATATTGTATCTTTTAGTATTGTACATTTATATTGGTTGGCATTCTGCGGACAGCAAAACAAGAATTTCATTGTACAGGGAAACATGTTTTCTACTGTGCATATGATAATAAACACTTTGAATCTCTTGAATCTCTTGAATCTTGAAACTATAGCTAAGAAGAATAAATCCGTAATGCTTTTTGTTTGTTTAATAGGAACTGAGGAGCAGAAGGCAAGCACCTCAAAAGATGAAAATGAACAGTTATTTTTTGGTTTTAGGATGAGTTTTGAATTAGAGATTAGAGCCAGTGTTGTCGTATATGGTGTATTGTGTTGTGTGTTTTGTTGTGTTGTGTGGCTATTACCTATTATGGCCTCTAGGCAAACACAAATCACTCAAACACAATCAATGAGAAAGCTAATAAACAAGCCATAGAACGCCTGACCGCCAGGTATCTGTTATTATGACCTGTTAATATGATCTCAGACACTGTGTCAATATATGTAGTGGTCCTGTCTGGATCAACTGGTAGAGCATTTTTGCACTACTATTAACACCACAGGTCATTTTCCACTACTGCACTTTATAATATCCTCGGTGTATATTTCTGATGTATATTTCTGCTGTTTTATTTTATTTTGTATATACTACAATATATTTTGCTGTTTATTTAACATACTTGTAATATTTCACAATATATTTTATATATTTTACATATTTTTAATCCTGTGCTGAGCCTGTTGCAACGAAATTTCGTTCAACCTACTTGTTGTTGTTGACTTATTCCAAGTCTATTAACACTGCCAGGGTTAGGGGCTAAGAATGTATGCTCACGGTGACGGTATTGTAAGACACTTTGAATAAAAGTGATATACTGTAGTGTGTCCAATGTGTATGCTCTGTATAGTGTGTATCTCATGCACTGTGTGTGTATCCCATGTACTGTATGTGTGTTCATGTACAATGTATGCTCTGTAGTGTGTGTGTGTGTTCTGTACAGTGTAGTTTCTATACCTATACAGTCTTTATATGGTGTTTATGCCATGTTTATACATAGCCTAGGGATGGGCTGGGCACAGACCTGGCATTCTGCAAAACAAACCAGCGGTTCTCTCCTACCACCTATTTGCTCACCAAATCACACCATGGATGGACACGCAGAGCTGACCGCAGCAGCGCCGCGTTGCCTGTGCGTGACGCACAGATGCGAGCCACTTGTTTGTCGTGCGTGACCAGTGATACATGTGCTTGTGATGGTTATCAGAAAATAAAGGCGTTTGTGTTTGAGTAGTTTCCCTGTAAACACACTGTCCGGATGCAGTATCAGGCCAGGTCACATTATTAGCACAAACATTTGCATGAGGACAGAGGTAGAGAATAGAATAGCAGTGCATGTGTTAATCAAACATGAAAGGAATAATAAGGGGGGGCGCATAGTCTACTCTGCGTATAGGGCGGGCTGTACCTGATTACATGCACCTGCCTGTCATTGATGCATTGAAAATAGATATTTTTTTTAGCATATGTCTGATGTATACATATCCATATATATTTTACGGACACAGACACAAGATGCCCATAATACACCATGGTCTACCAGTTGAGCTAGACAGGGAATCGAAACCCTAACCCTGGCAGTGTTAATGCCTTGCCCTACCAGTTGAGCTAGACAGGGAATCGAAGAAGGATGAAGAAGAAGGATGACATGCTAAATGGATTTAGGGATATAGCCACTGCCCAGTTGAAGCACATCTCCACATCACAGCTCTGAACTTTTCAAATGCCGGTGGTCGACGTGAGGTGGGTGACAGCCCATCAGCCCCAGCTGCTCGCTCTGGTCTGGGCAGACCAGGTCTGGGCAGACCAGGTCTGGGCAGAACAGGTCTGAGGTGAAGTCTGGTTTTAAAAATCATTAAAATAATATTCAAGGCATTCCTCAAAGTGACAGGTATCCAGTGTTAAGAGAAGTAAAACAAGGAGAGACGTGGTCACATTTCTTGGCACGTGCGAGGTTGTTTCTCGGGAGCGCTGAACTAACTGTTTTATACACAGTCAGGGCCTCGAGGAGACATAGGCCTTCATAACTTCCCTGATCAGCAGCTGAGATGAAAAGTTCCTAACTGTGGCTTTATTTAATAAATGGTAAAAAGTCATGAACATAATATATTATATATCATAGCTGAAGGAAGTCCAATACTTGATTTAGAGAACAGCCTGGTATGCTAGCAAGTCCCATGGTACTCCACTGTATATTAAATACAGTGGAGTACCATCTGCATGACTGATGATAGGGAGGGAGCATGTAGATTGAAAACAGAACTGCTTCTAGAATAGACCTGGTGGAGCACCGTCATAGTGGGTGAAGGAGGGGGTTGACACAGTGTCTGTCGCCAATCTGTTGATGATGTCAAATGAATCAGAGACCACACTAAGGTCCAAAATCATCAAGCAATCACCAGCATCTTCAGCCAAAAGGAGGTCACTACAAATGTGTGAGTACAGTCTCTGTACTGTGGAGAGATCAAAACCCTTCATGTCATAATCAGATGAGTCACCATTTCAACTGTTGACAAATAACTTTTTTTATTTGTCGGATCTTAAAATGAGGCTAAACTCAAGTAGGAAACAAGACAGAGGTGAGAGAGACAACAGCAATTGACAGAATGTTATACAGTTAACACACACTTAATCCCTGAAAAATAAATCAGTTTTGCAGGTAGAAGACAGGGTTTATGAGACAACAGTTGAAGACACGGTTTTGAGATAACAGTAGAAGACAGTGTTTTGGTTTTGCTGCTGGTCATTGCTCTGCAGGATATGCGTGGGGGGGTTAAGCACACAGAGGCATGGTGGAGGCTAATGACCCTTGACAGGGATATTAATATTTCATATCACATTGGGGACACCTAGTGCACACGCCGCCCCAAATTCACTAAATAAAGACATTCTTTCGTCCCTGTTCATGTTCCCGGCAGAAAGAGGCAAAATAATAATTTGTTCATTCTGCATTTTGCTGACATGAGATGCTGTGAGTGTGAAGACACTCAGGGGTGTTGAGATGAAAACACATAAAAGGGGGGCGTTAAGAGTTAAAAGGGGGTGTTCATTCTAGAATTCTCAACGTCATAAAATTCTGGTATTTATCACATTACATAAAGGGTATTCTCCATTGTGAGTAAAATGTTTTGCATAAAATTTGCATAGGCCAGGATCAGATGAACAGATAATCAAACATTTCTAGCTTCTTATTGGCTGTTCTAGCTTGTCCAGCCATATTATTAGTTTCATATCGGGAACTAATGCTAATGAGTTTTCAGGAATCGATCTAACAATCTGATTTAAGCGAATTGAAAATAAAATGGAGTTTTTATTATTATTGGCATTTTGTTGAAAACAGGTAGGTTGGCTACGATCTTTCATTGCAGAGAAAGCTCCCGTTTCGCATTGTTTTTCTGCAGCAAACTATCGACAGCTAGACCAGTATCAAACAATAAAGTTTGAATTGAATAAACATCCCATTGCTACAGTAGTATGCAAAATGGCCCACCATACGAAGAAACATTTAAATAAAACACTCCATATTTCATTCCATATACCCAGCTCTCTCTCGCTGGATGAACGGGTTTGAACGGTTTCTTTTTCTTTCGCTTCATATTTGTTTCAACCAATCATGTTGCTGGAGGCAGGGGTCTGTAAGCGCGCAATTGACGATCACAAACTTGGCCGGCAGTAGTAAACTGTAAAAAAGTGTCTGTAAAAGGTTTCAAAACAACACAGTGTAGACTGGCCACTGTAGAAATACACTTAAAAATGACAAAAAAATAAAAGGAAGTCACGGAATTTGTGCCTTTTCACAGACTACGCTCAGAATTACAGACGAAGAAACATGAATGCAAGCGCTGGTGTACAGACCCAGGGGGTCTAGAGACCCAGGACATAGAGACCCAGGGGAAGTAGAGACCCAGGGGAGAAAGAGACCCAGGGTGTCGAGACCCAGGAGAGATAGAGACCCAGGACATAGAGACCCAGGGTGTAGAAACCAGGCTGTAGAGACCCAGGGGAAGAAGAGTCCCAGGGTGTAGAGACCCAGGATGTAGAGACCCAGGGTGTAGAGACCCAGGGTGTGGTGTCGAGACCCAGGTAGAGACCCAAGGTGTAGAGACCCTGGATGTATGGACCCAGGGTGTAGAGACCCAGGGTGTAGAGACCAGGGCATAGAGACCCAGGGTGTAGAGACCAGGGCATAGAGACCCAGGGTGTAGAGACCAGGGCATACAGACCCAGGGTGTAGAGACCCAGGGTGTAGAGACCCAGGACGGAGAGACCCAGGGAGTACTGGGTCATAACGACGGCTATTCGACACAGAAGTATACTCCAGGCTTTAGCCAGAGTTGAGAGGTTCTTTAGGTTGGCTCGGTTTATTCTGCATTATTCATGGGAGAGATCTCCCAGCTTCAGCACTCATATGTAGCCTGATGGTCCGGCGCATGACAACAGTGAAGCCAGCCATGACGAGGGATTACAAGACCAGTCAGTAAGGGGGGCACTGCTGTGATGCCAGGCGATCAACCACAAATGCCTGGCAGAAAACGTTTTCTCTGCTGTCCACTCTGTTTTCATGATGTCAAAGTACCTTTTAAAGGGTACATGGATGTAGAGGGGCAACAGGTCTCTCTTGTAATTGACCCAATCATGTATTAGATTGTGTAGTGGGGGGCAGCGACATGTCTGTCTACATGCACTTTAAAACAACACGACCAGACAGTGGTTACAAGCAGAGAGTCAATATTATGTAACTACCGCTGTGTACATATTGTAACCCTGGTGATTTCAACCTTACCTCGACCTCCCATTCCACCAGCACAGCACGCTACACCACTGAACTACATTGCGTATGTGACTAGAGGGTCGGGGTCTGTTGTTGTTGTTTATAGGGGGCTCAGGGGGCGGGTCCTGAACCAGCCAGAGGCTCTCTACTTCCTGCGGCCAGAGGAGAGGACAGGATGTGATGCACGTGCCAGAACGCATCATCACCACCACAAGGACCCACTGGGCTCAGACCCGATACTGTCAGAGGTCAGCTCTCCTGTTCTAATGAACTACCTCTCTCTCTCTGGAGGTGAGTTTGTGGCCCACACATAACATGCAGTGAGATACAAATACAGTGAGACAGTGAGACAAAATGCAGAGGCAAAGGGACAGTCAGAGAGAGAGAGAGAGAGAGAGAGTGTGTGTGTGTGTGTGTGTAAGAGAGAATATCCTTGAGGGGAGTGTGAAGTGAGTGTGATGAAGACGTCAGGCCATTTAGGTTGAGAGAGAGAGGTTGAGGGAGAAAGAGAGGGGGTATGAGGAAGAGGAGAGGGGGTATGAGGAAGCGGAGAGAGCGAGAGACGGACTAGAAAGAGAGGCAGAGAGTAGAGAGAGACGAAGAAGGGGGGGAAGGAAGCAGCTGAGACGGGAAAGTAGAGAGAGAGAGAGATAGAGGAGAGAGAGTGGAGAGGAGAGATAGAGAGAGAAGAGAGGAGAGAGCAAGGAGATAGATAGTGAGTAAAAATAGAGAGAGAGGACAGAGCGATGGTAGACGATGGATCTGAGACATGTGGTGAAGGATCGCTACAGGAGAAGAGAAGAGTAGAGAGAAGAGAGAGGATCTGGAGGTGTCTCAGGGTCAGTGAGCCCAGCACTTAAAGACAAATGATGCCAGGAACAGAACATCACTGCTGCAGACCACACCGGAACCCTCTGAACAAGAACACCGCAGACACAGCCACCCTGAGCTGGCTCAGCCCAAGCTGGTTCACCTCAAGCTGGATTTCTCTGGATTGGATTTTGCTGGACTTGTTCTCTCTGCATGGGATTGTAAAGTGGAGACCCATTTTTGATTCCTTCTAGCAAAACTGCCACTTGGGGACATTATAGCCTGACTGTACTCTACTCTGCTCTACTCTGCTGTAATCTACTTGTGAATTTACTTTGAACTTCAAAGTAAGTTTCCAGCGGACAAAGTGTTGGTAAGATGATCCTTTGTACTAACTCTAACTGTGTGTGTGTATGTGTGTGCGCACAGGCGTGTGTGTGTGTGTGTGATGCTGTGCGTGTGTGTGTGTGTATGTGTGTGTGTGTGTGTGTGACATATGTGTGTGGGTGTGTGGTTCTCGTGAGGTAAAATGCCATTCTATAATTCATGAGAACCCAAACAAAAATAAATAATGAATTAGTGGAATATATAATGCAACATGCTTACTTTTTATTCAGATTAAGTGTACTGTATATGCAGAACAGTATATAGTATGATAATAAAATATAATTTTGTTATGCTGTTTGTTAGAACGCCATCAAAGCCACACAAGGAAAATAAAATGATGACGAATATGAAAAGAATGTGTGTAGGTTTGGTTTGCAGTATTCAGGTTTCTATGACGGTGTGGTGCAGGAATGTAATATTTAAAGTGTATGATGCTGGACGCATGGCTTCATCTGAATTTCAGTGTTTAATCGAGTGTCCTCTGTGACAGTCTCATTGTTTCCATAGTTACCTCGGCTGTTTCTGTGTCTGGAAAGGTCAAACACCTTGTAAGCATTCACTAGACTGTGTCTGGATTTAAAGTATGGTTATTCAATTCAATTCAATTCAATTCAAGGGGCTTCATGGCATGGGAAAACATACATACATTGCCAAAACACGGACAAGTAAATACCTTACAAAAGTAACATCAAATTTAAATTGTGAGTCGGGTTGCAAAACATTATTTAAGTTTTTTCATTTTAATCTCATGAAATGTACAATTTAAATGGTAAATGTTGCAGGTATAAAACTGCAGATCTGGATTATGTCGTATTCTCTGCAAAAATTACCTTAAAACATTTGAGAAACAACGATGTTCACTAGGCAGGCAGACATAAAACTGGAAAAATTTAATATGTAAAATAATATGTATTGTAAAATAATAATTTTATACTTCCATGATTTCTCCAAAGAACAAATCAATTTAGAGAAACATAGAACAACCCCTGGGTATATTGAACCATGGGTGGATGGGCTTTAAACACTTTCGCTTCAATAGGTTTGAGGAACAGATCCAGTGAACAAGGTTTGAAACCCCTCCCCCACTCCTCAGATCCAAGACAGAACAGGAACATCGCCTCAAACCGTCTTAGCTCGTCTAAACATCCCTTAAATGTAATATATATATATATATCAATATAATACATCAACGAAAAAACTCTTGACCTTTAAGTCCATAGGAAGAACACGTGAAAGAACTTGAAGACAATTTCTTGTCATCCTCATTCCAACTGTATACTAACCAACTGATCTGCATTCAGTTTACTATTTACTATATAAATACAGTAATATATATATATCATATAAATCATACAGTAACACCTATTGTAAATATAAAGTTTGCCATCATATTAGTAATGATAAGTAATGATATTGTAATACAGCAAAACTATTATTGCAACTAAACCTAAAACTATTGTGTTATCAGCATATTAATGTATAGAGTAATGATAGAGTGAATGATAAACAGAGTGAAAACAATAATGATGTTTTGGAAGGGATAAGGACATATGTCAGGAAACTCGGGGACGCCGACAACTAGTTGTCCTCCATGTTTGGATGATTTGATGTTTGTTTAGATTCAAACAAAGCTGTCATCTGTTGGGTATTCAAAATAATCTCGAATCAGGAGACGATAGTATATTTAACCAGACTTTATTTAACTTAACACTGGGTAGATCTAAGGAGATCTACCTTAGATCTCCTTAGAAAAGGAGGGTTCTATGAAAATAAAAAACGCGGTGCACCGCGGTTTCATTCTTTCCTTTAAACCAAAGGAGTTTCCATGGTACTTCCCACTACGTTCCCCATTGGCCGAAGGGCAAGGGAGGCCGTGTCATACCACAGTGTTTTCAGGTGCCACCCCCCGGAACTGCATTACTCAGAATTCTATGTGTGGTCACCGGACGTGACGTGATTATAATGTAACCCGTATGCGAGTCATTATTACGTATTCCTTCTATATTATCTTTTCCTCCCCTGTGTATTATGTGTATTATTAAGAAGGTAGATATGTGTGTGGATTTAAATCAGTAAACACATAGCATAATATAATTAAAATTTTAAATAATTATTCAACACATCTGATGTGCTTCGAGAGGTAAACGTCAACCGGGGTCAAAGTTGATATAGTTTGAACTTTGAGTGCGGAAAATCCGAGCTGTCCGCTACGCCCAGGGTAGCGTCAACGCTGGTTTGGGCTTCAACACTCAACTCATCAAAGCTCATCATGTGTTCACTGCATTAACGTCTTAACGTTCTAGTCCCAGCAGAGTTCTGAGATGGCCACGTTCCTCTGAACCTCACTTTACACATTTAGCAGAGCAGATATCCGTCAGCCTCAGTTGTAATATACATGAGATCTGACGAAGTAGTTGGGATGAATAAGAAAGTCTGCAGTGTGTCCACTAGGAACACGGCCGTCTCCTCCTCCTTGTTGTCTAGAGACACACCGCTGGGCAGACATCATGCATAATAAGTCTATTGTGTATTCATTTGGTGCTACATATACTGTACATTCACACAGCGGGAGTAATTCCCCAAGGCAGTGTGTTGCAGCTTTGTTCCTTGTTACATATTCCCCAGGCTCATTAGGGTACGTATACGATTCGGTATGCAAAGCAGTTGCCATGGCAAGTGGAACGCACCCAGTATGCAGAACAAACTACAAACTGGGCTGTTTGAACATTATTTCTCCATGCAAGCGAACGCTACAACTTGACTCGTCTGCCAATCACACACACACGTGTGATTGTGCCGATTGCTTGCCGGAGCCCAGCTCAGGGTCCTCTGATATTGAGCCTCCTGCGCTCCGGGACCTCTAGTGTGCACCTCAAAATCTATATATGATGCGATTTTGCCAATTTTATTTGCCAAAACCCTTTATATAAAACTTGCGGTTGTGTTGTATGATTTGTTGACATAAACCCGCCGACGTAGTTCATGTTTCGCCTATTAGATTTTTGATTTGCTGTTTGAAAAGGACCAAAAAGCCCTGGGTAGCCACACAAATCAAAAGGGGTCATTGTGGAAATCATAAAAATCATGTAATTCAGTCAAAGAAAATCACAAAATGTCCAAGAGGGAAAGTAACATTTTAAATAAACTGTGGTGGAAAATACATGTATGAATAACTTGCATTTGAAAATTCGAAGGTCAACGTGTGTATGCGGAAATTCCCACCACAAAACAAAGCCACAAAACCTTCAGAACCGCCGGTGCCTAAACAGAGCAGAAACGAGCCCCCAAATCCAGTTTGGTAGAGCTAATATATTATTATATTATAGCTAATAATGGTTTGTAGTCTGTATAAAATAGTGCGCGAATATGCGTGTAAATAATTAATGAATGTAGCCTATTTATGCGCGTTTACTGTATTAAAAGCCGACGGTAGCTTATGGTGTATGACATACAAAGTTAACTGCGCCGCCTACAAATTAAGCATTGGCAAGATGGCTAACCCCCTTTCTGCTCCTTAGTGACAGGTATCTGAATTCCCTGTAAGTCACTTTGGATGAATAGTGTCTGGTAAAACGAATTGGAAATAGTAAAGCAATACTATGATTACTGATGAGAGTGGCGGTAGCGGGGATCAATAGGTGAGTTCTGAACGGGTCTTGACCCTTATCATTACTCCCACCAAGGTGGTTTGGAGTCTATAAATATACACATAGAAATACAATCCAGAGTAATATTTTTTTATGCATGGTTTACGCAAGCAGGGTTCTGTACAAAAACATCAAATGGTTCAGATTAGGGATGCACGATATTGGATTTTTTGCACTGTGTACTGACTCCTCTCTCGTCCTCTTCTCCTCTCATGTTTCAGCACCGTCTCACCCCTCCCTGACGATGACTCTCTAGGGGCTCCGGCCTTAGCTTGGGGTCGCCGCCGCCCACCACGCCTCCCCTGGGGACCATGAACACTGTGCCCACCATCACAGCCACGGCCACCCTGCCCGGGCGGACCGCTCTGCTCCATGCCACCAGCGACGCCCCGTACAACCTGACGGTGGCGGCAGAGTGGACGGGTGTAGATGGGGAGGGTGGTGGTGGTGGTGGGGAGACCCTGGCTCCGTTATGTACACTGTGCTGCTGCGGCATTCTGAACCACACACTGGTCGTGCTCTTCATGGTGGCGCTGGCCTTCGCAATCGTGGTGGGAAACGTGGTCACGCTCACCGTCTTCATGCAGACGCGGCAGTCACGGACGCAGCAGGGATACCTGAAAGGTAGGCAGCTGATAGGCTGAAGAGCAGGTTCAGGTTTCAACTCGGTGTCTCCCACCCTTGGGGTCGAGACCCCATTTGGGGTCATGGGAGATGGCAGATAGATAGATAAGCTCTAGATATTTGATGATCATTTAAAATGTTTGAAAGGTACTGTAAAGGACATACAGCCTACCAAATGATTTGTGCTCAGAAGCAAAATCCTGCTACTAGTGTAGCACGAGCCGCATGCGTTCATTGGGATATTGATATTATCGGCAGATGCTGATAGAGGTCTCCCTGGTACTGTTCCTGTTGCAGATGGTTTAAGGATACATTTAGCATACTGTGTTCATAATTAAAATGCAACACAACTAGTTGTCTCGCCAAGGCATAATTCAGAACATAAAAGCCTTTGTGCTTTAAAACAGAGCCCCTACTTTTATCATACTGGACAGTTTGAGCTAAAATGTAAAATCTTGACTTCACATTGTATTAAAATGACACTATAGTGAAATAAGGTTGAAACATCCCCAACCACAAACAGTTTGAGAATGACGTTCTCACTCTCTCCCTGTCTCGCCTCTCTCTCTGTAGTGTCATTGTCCATAGCGGACATGATGGTGGGGGTGCTGGTCGTCCCGTTCTCCGTCTACACGGAGGTCTCCCTCATGGTGACCAGCTCCCCTCCTGCCTGGTACCAGGGCGCCACCCCTTCCCCCCCATTGGGTGGCTTGCTGGGGCCGTGGCAGCCCTGCATGCTGATTGGCCCGGTGTTCGCCGGCTGCACCTTCGTCTCCATCAGCACCATCTTCCTGATGACGGTGGAGCGGAGCGTGGCCATCCTGCGGCCACTCCACAAGGACTCATGGGTGACCCGGCGACGCACCCTCCTCCTCATCACCTTGTCCTGGACGGGAAGCTTCCTGCTGGCCCTGGCACCCATGCTCTTCAGCAGCAGCTTCACGCTGGAGTACAACGGGTGCAGCCGCATGTGCAACTACGCCCCGCTGTGGGTCGGGGGACGGCTGCCGTCGGACGCCAGCATGCTGCTGCTTTTCCCCTCGTTCGACTTCACACTGCTGGGCGGCACGCTGGTGGTCAACATCGTGTCGTTCACCAGCATCCGCATGTACACGCGCAAACGCAAGCTGCTGTCGCGGGGGAGCACGGTGGACGGCGGCGGGGCATGTCCTCACCGGCCTTCGTTCTCGGACATCAAGGCGGCAAAGACCATCAGCATCCTGACGTTCACCTTCACGGCGTCGTTCACTCCCATCGCAGTGTTTGTGCTGGGGAACGTGGTGGGCCACACCTGGTGTAACTTCTCCTTCCTGGCCTTCTGGGTGCTGGCAGCCAACAGCTGCTGTAATGTCATCATCTACAGCGTCCGCGACCAACGCTTCCGCCGGGGCCTGGCCTTGCTGCTCCAGAGGGACCTGTCCCACACCCCCACCACGGAGAGAAGACTTGAGAGAAACCAAGCGCTCCCCTTATCTCCAGGAGGTTAGTTGAGAACAATGAGCAAAGGGCTGAGATGCTCCACGTTTCAAAGCGTTCACGACATTAACTATGAAACTATTTTGGGGGAAATTGTTTAGATCCAAAACTCCTATCAAGAATCTGTAATGAAGGGATCACCAATTTCGCTGTGCTTTCTGAATGTGTGGTTGGGTCCCATGGACACGCCGAATTTGTCTTTTGGGTCCCGAGATGAAAAAGTTTAAGAACCCCTGGTTTAGATAAGATGGCATTTGGATGGATTACAGTACATTTAGAATGGGGTATAAACAAGACTTGACCTTTGACAATATTTCTCAACATGTCAACTTTTGTGTAATGCCTTTGGCATCATGTGTAATACCAAAGTTTGCCCATTACCAACCTAAATGGTGCGGTTAAGAGATCATGTTGTTAAGACAGAACGGTGGACTTGAGGGTTTTTAATTCAACATCTGAGTCTGTACATGTACATTGATCTCAATCTGATTCAACAAACTGAAATGCACTTTTTCCTGTGATTAGGTGAAATGCATACATTCTGCACTATCCTGTGAGATTATATATAACTAAATGTATACTTAATTTGTATTTACTTTTCTTATTTTTGCTACAAACTAGATTATTTTATGATTTACGTCTTGTTAAACGTTGCATCAGAACAATAGAATGACAAAATTGAATGCAGTGTATCGTCACAGTTTTTTTAACTGCTTTTTCTTTTTTGATTTAGTAAATGAATCTATCACAAGAGACTTTCACTCAATTTTAATATTTTATGTTACACCACTACCTAACTGATTTCAGTACAGTACACATCCTGTAGGCCTACAGTGAAAACAATTGCAAAAAAAGGAAAAACACAAAAGAATGTGTTGATCTGGGATGTGCAAACCATTCATTCCAACAAAAAAAAAGTCAGTTAAAGTCAATATAATACTGTAAAGTGCCCAATAAGAGTGATGCAGATTCGGTGCATTTACTGTAAAGTCCATGTTAGTTTCATGTTGTCTTTACAGTTTTTCTCCATTGTATACACACAAACTATGCACACAATTCTGAAAACTGGAAGCTCATGTATGAACAACAAGCCTCCAGGCGGCTCAACTCTGAGCACAATTCCATTGTTCTCACTCAAATATCATCTAAACCACATTTTTGCTAAACTCTAAACACAAATCACATCATTTAGCACACTTTGTTCACCTGGAAAACACTGGCCTTCAAAATGCCACACCCTAATTACAATTGGTCTCACTCACTCCTCACCTGTTCAAACTCAATTGGCAAAACACTTCAATCATGTGTCAGAGCATAAGAGGCCTCAGGTGACCTCTACTGATTAGATCTGAGTAGATCTGTTTCACTGTTTCTTCAGTCAGTTGAACATTTGACTGTATTACAGTAACAAATACATATTTGCTTTGTTACCTTTTTTTGTATTTGTGCATCCCCATCCCCATTTTCTTACAGTACAGTAGTGTTTTTCATTTTACTTATCAGTGCAATTACTGTGAGTTTTGCCAAAATAGGTAACATTTGTGTATTCTGTAACTCCCTAACAATGCTGCAGTATCAACTCTAACTCTACTGTATGACTCTGGGAAGCTGGGTTGTGAGTTTAGCCCAATTTGAGCTCTGGTAGACAAATGTGCATTGTATCCTATTCTGATACAATGATTGTGTCAATGCAATATTTATATGATATATTTACAGTATTGTATTACAATATGCCAACAGTCTTTATAGTGTATGTAACATACAATTTCAACCTATTTTGGCACACCAAAACTTTACAGTAAAAAAAGCAACAATTTCTAAAAGATTATACAGTATAGTATACATTTGAATATGTAACATGGCCTCATGAAGCCAAAATATATATAAACTGTATTTTGATGGTAGTGTTTTAAATGTATTACACCAGAGTTTAATTGATGCTCTGTAAGAGATATTCATATGATAGCTGTGTGTATCGTTTTGGTGGAAAGAATCAGTTTTGAGAAGAGAGAACATGGTTTTGATGCAGTGTTTCATTTTTTGAGTTTTTGACAAAGTTTTTTTCTTTTCAGTTTTGTGTTTAGAGTTTTGAGAAATTGAGTGATAGTTTCAAGAAATGTGTTTAAACTATTGGGAAAAACTGTAAACCTCTCCAACTTCATCTGACAGAATATTCTCCTTTGACGATACGTTTCCACACGGTTCTACGCAACACAACGTTAGAACCGAACTATGGAACAACGTTAGAATCAAACTACAGAACACAACTTTAGAACGGAACATATTCCTCATGCGTCACAACGTTAGAACCAAACTACAGAACATAACGTTGGAACTGAACTACAGAACACAACGT
>OMKN01065594.1:0-10800 GCA_900302345.1 Melanonus zugmayeri
ATATAATGGGCCTCGCTTTTGGAAGGCCACCAGTGGTCCTCAAAGGTGAAGGACCCCCTAACCCGGCCCCTAACTCACCCCCACCCCCAACAGGAGGGGCAGACAGTGGCTCAGGAGGTAGAGCGGTTGTCTGGCAACCGGAAGGTTGCTGGTTCGATCCCCGGCTCCTCCTAGTCAAGTGTCGAGGTGGCCCTGAGCAAGACACCCTAACCCTAACTGCTCCCGATGAGCTGGCTGTCGCCTTGCATGGCTGACACCGCCGTCGGTGTATGAATGGGTGAATGTTAGGCACTAATTGTAAAGCGCTTTGAGTGGCCACTGGTCAGAAAAGCGCTATATGAATGCAGTCCATTTACCATTTAGTCAATTTATGCCCCACAAAGCAAAGGGCGGGGGAACTGAGATACGCATCAAATCAAAACATCATATGCAGCCATTGGGGGGTGGATTGTAGACGGTACGGGTGTCTATGTATGGGTGCAGTATGGACCATGCTCGTATGGCGCTCTGCTACGCCAAAGCACTGTGCACGTTACGCCTCAGATGCACCCACGCACATACATATTCACACATGGCCGTCGCTGTCGTTGGCAGCACCGGAATAACAGGCTTCCTGTTGTCCACATTCTTTGCACACACACACACACACGGGTAATGGGTAGCTGTGTATTGTCAACAAAACGACAAGTTGTATCATCATGTAGGGGTGGGGTAAAGTCAAGTCAAGTCAATTTATTTAGCCCTTAATCACAGTTACAGTCTCAAATGGCTTTACAGGCCATATATTTCTGACACCCTACTAACCCTAGCCCCCCACAAATGTATTTATGTGAGTATCAGGATTCTTTGCTTCCACAATACTTGTATCGCCAGGTTGACAAAAAAAAAAGATTAAAAAAAAATAATCTTACAAAAAAGATTTAAGCCAGAAACGTCAATGTAATCTTAGTGGAAACAAATTAATGGTGCCGTTCTACAGAGGGTGGTGGGTGCTATAGTGTATTCGACAATGGCGGGCAGCGACGTACCTGTAGAACCCAAACCCCAACATTAAACCCTGAGGTTCAACCACACAAAAGATAAAATTGCACAAAAAATTATTTTCATTAAAAAAATATCCTATCGTAATTTTTACAGAACCGCAATACGCATCATATCGGCACTCAAAAGTCTTTGTAATATTGTATCGTGAGGTCCCTGCCGATTCCCGTCCCTACTGACAAGAGTGTCCAGATTGAACCATAATATCACCATACATTGCAATACTAATATCGCAATACGTTTTCAATACCTTTAGCTGCCATCAAACAACAACATTAATACTGTATATGCAAGTATGTCTGGGTAGGAATGTTTACAGTATTCATCGTATGGAAAATGCTTGTGGACTGTTTGGTAGGTAAATGACAGCAAAAAAATATATACGTCAGGCAATTTATCTCCAAATACTGAGACCAACGCTAACTATGTTTCAGTGCCCACAGCACAGTGCCTTCTCTGGCATGTTTAACATTTCAACCAATAATCTCATATATTGCACAATACAATCAAGGATCAAAGCCAATTCCAAGGTGTCACATACTAATATCCACATTGAACTGGAAATCTGTCATATTATGCATATTAATATATATAGTATGGCGTCTCTCTGTGTGATATTAGTGTGACATTTTCCAGTGTGCTGCCAGTGAAATAACTGCCTGACATGCACAAATGGCACGCTGTCCCGATGTTATGAAGCAAAAAATAAGTTAATAAATAACAAGACAGATGCCAGAGCACCGCCATCTTCAACGATTGCAGTTTGACCTGGATTTAGTCGAGTGAGAAGTGAGGTGGGAAGGTGTACACTGTTGGCATAACAAACACCCTTTCTGCCTTTCAGCGAGACATCCATAGGAAGAGGTTCTTTCCCAGGATCGGTCACATGGTGGCTTACCCTAGCTGACCCCACCAAAGTGCACCAGAGACGGGGCAGATGGAGGCTTTTTCACATCCCTCTCGCTGCATCTAGGTCTCTCTATCTACCCCTCTCTCTCTCTCTCTCGCTCTCTCCCTCTACCTCTACCTCTCGTACTCAATCTTGTTCTCTTTACATTAATAATTCAACCCCGTCCAAGCTTGAAAGTGTTTCCCCAACTTCCCCAAGTTCCTTTAAAGCTGGAAAAGAAAATTCCTGTCTCCCAGCCAGCCGGCCGGTCAGTGGTCGCTTCAGAGACCCAAGACAAGACGGACAGAAGTCCATAGACCACTGTGCAGGGATCCCAGCGGATCCTCTGCAAGGCTTCATCAGCCTGGACCTTCATGTACTGCAGATACAACTCCAAAACCATTTCACACATAATGTGTGAAATGATGTGGAGCAACTAACAATTGTTTTTATTGTTGATTTAATACATTTTTCAATTTGTTGATATTATTTAGTCTTAAAATCCAATAAGTAATGGCAAAAGCCAGTCCAAAGTTACAGGAATCCAAAGGTTTTAAATGTCTTAAATGTGCTTGCTTTGTCTGATGTACAGCCGGTCAATTAGCTAAATATACTGGATACATTTTCGTCATTTATTTTAGCCCTTAGCACTTAGTTTTAAAGACACAAGGTAATGAAAAATGTCTTTTTAACTGTTTTAGGTCACTTCCCTGGTCATATTGGGCACCTATCTAAAAATATATGCCAAACAAACTACAAAAATGTCATATTCTTATATCAAGATCCCATCAGATTTTCTTCTAGCAAAACAAACTCTGACGTAGCCTACTGGTCACAGTAGCTTGCTAGTCTTGTGCTGAGGACGGTCATTTCAACCAATCAGCGCGTACAGACACAAACAGCGCTCCACTCCACGTTCGCTATGACACGCCCACTTTTCAACAATCGAATCAAATTCCTCCCAATGTTATGTCCCGCCCAATATCACGAGGCCATCGGCTCTTCTGAGATCTGGCCTGAGAAGATATAGAAAAGGCAGCATAGATCAGCCCCCCGTGTGTTTGGTGAGAAGCGTAGGCTATATCCATCCTCTGAATCTGCTCAACGCCAAAGCTGGTAGAATGTATACTGGGAGAAATATATGTTATATTTATTATTTACATACAGAATTTATGTCAAAAGCTGTAAAACTGTAGGAACGCCATTTTACACATTAACAAATGATAACATGTGTATTCAATGGGTGATGTAGCATAAACCTCGCTGCAAATTAGAGTTATATAGTTCACTCATTAAAAAAAACGATTCAAATGTATTTTTCATCCAGTTTAATACATTAAGTCAAATACAAAGAAAAATAAAAGTGGACTGGACATTGACATTTCTCAAGCACATGTCATATGCATTACATATGGTTTTAGTTTATATGGGACAAGAATATGTGTGTGGTATAGATAACATGTGTTGCTGTTAGTAATCCTGTTATATCCAACTAAACCCCTCTGCATGCCATCATTTTTTGGCACATTTATTAAGAGCAGTAAACCTTTCACGAGAGTCTGGGCCCGGTGCTGAGGTGGAAGTATGCTTAACATTGAAATCGCGTATTTCGTTCTCGTTCATTCTTGCGGAGGAACGGAAACTGAATAATGCAGTGTTGCTCTTCATTACTCCAAATAATAAGGTGTTGCTTATTGCATTTAAGGTCTGCTGTCATTTAAACTCTGAATAACAAAATGCAATATTAAATTACTGCTCTCATTTACACTTCAGCCTTGTCAAAGGTTTGGACTTTTACGGTGGAACAGGAACTCTGCTCTCATTTAAGGTGGAACGGAGTCAAACATTTTGCTGTTATTAAGTACATCATTGCTCTAACGTTGTAATAAAAATAAATGTGTGCTGAAATAGACAAAAACATTTGATATCTGTAAAATACCATTAGGCCATTTGTGTGTATTACATACACACAAACTGGAGTGACGTCAAAAGCGCTGAACATAAGTGCTAAGGGCTAAAATAAATGTTGATTGGGCGATTGAAAGAAAACTTATCCAGTACATTTACCTAATTGACTAATAATTTGTGTTTTTCCTGGCTGTACATCAGACAAAGCAAGCACATTTAAGACACATTTAAAGCTTCCTGTAACTTTGGACTGGCTTTTGCCATTACTTATTGGATTTTAAAGATTGGATTTTAAAAATAATGTCAACAAATTGAAAAATGGTACAATAAAAACAATTGTTAGTTGCTCCACATCATTTCACACATTATGTTGAACCCGTACAACTCAAATGGTTTTGAGTTGTATCTGCAGTACATGAAGTTCCAGGCTAATGAAGCCCTGCAGAGGTTCTGCTGGTATCTCTGCACAGCGGTCTATGGAATATGTTAACCGCTAACCTCCCCCTGCAATGAATAGCTGATATATAAGTGTAAAGGTGCAAGTGGTGACCTGGCTGTTCTGGGAAAACAAAATGTTTCCCCTGTAACTGGAGTACATACAAATGGTTTGACAAAACATGTTTTTGAGAAATTTTCCTCATGTGTCTGCTTCTGATTTATGGTGTTATATTTCATAATTATATAAAACTCATGTGTTGAGGAAATGCTGTGATCTTGAATTGACATAAAAAAACAAAGAGACCACAAAACGGTAAACGGAAACGGTCGTGTGTTCCGGTCACGTATGTTGCTTGTGTGAGGCAACCCGGCGGCTCGGTCGACTGGATTGGTGTGTAACGAAAAATGAGGGGACGCCAAAAAACGTCAGTACAGTATCCAAGTGCTGAACCCGATGACTTATGAATTTGTCCGCTATCCTGGTGTGGTATTCATCTTGGCTGCAACTTTGCTCCTTCCAGCAAGCTGCTCATTTGTATGCTTCCCAGTGAGTGCTGTGAATCACAGCCCCCCCCCTCATCCCGGGATCACTAGGATCTAGCAAGCTCCCTGTATACAAACAGACTTCAAAAAGACTTCCACACATCCAAAACATTGCTTTTTCCTTTTGTGGCCACACACAAGAATAAAGATTTGTATAACAAAAATACGACATTGAAGTTATGAAGATGTTCTAAAGATGGGTGGAGTACTACAAACCCAATTGCACTGCTTTGCAAAATGACAAAACATTGTATAACACAATTTGTACTTCTCCTGTGAACTGCAAATGATGCTTCGGTAAAATCCTAAATCTGTTTTGAGTGGGTGCTAGCACCCTCCAAAGATCTCCCATTCGATCTGGGGTTTAGATAACAACAATGCGCAATATCGGTATATCAAATGGCCAATATTAACTAGGTTTTTAGTATTTTATATGCATTTGATTTCATGAAAAACTGAGGCGTCAGTGTTGGCCCATGCGGGTCTGCATCTCCTCTTTGAGCAAGTGGACCAGACAGAAGGGCCTGAGCTTACCCTCCACAAAGAACAAAAAAGACCCGTTCTATAGAAGCTCCTTCCTATGAGAATCAATCTCTTGATTACTCTGATCCCTGCTAATCTAATTAGCTCAACAGGACTTCTCCACTTTTTAAAAAGGACATGACCAGGATTTCCCATTGAAAGCCTCTGAAAAATGTAATGGCTTAACAAAGGTAACCTGCTGTGAGGTCACTTCTCGTGTGTACATGCAAGTGTGTGTGTTCACTCTACCGTCACCGCCATGTTGAACCAGCACTGACACCAACCATGTTGGAGCTGAGAAAACTACCAATCTTTAAACATACAATGTATTAATCATTAATAACCTTGAAACCTCAAAATTATTCGTGTATTAGTGCTTACTTCTGGTATACGGCTGTATTACGTAGTTATGACACATGCCTGCACTGGCGTTAAACTGACAAGTATTTCGTCCAATTACATTGCTCTATTGTCGACTGTAACTCATAGCACACTTTTTGACGGGTCAAGATGAAGCGCTACCCTAGCCAGACTGACTTCCATTGGATAGGACCTTTCAGGTTTCTGTTTTAAGTGACTAGTAGTAGCCACATAGAACAACATCTTAAGACACTTCTCCATTGGGTTGTGTCAGAATGGCTGACACAACCCCCAGTGCAACCGGATATATTTCTATTCTCAACCAATCATCAGGACCACAGATAAACACGGAACATGCAGTTTGCACTTCAGCTCCCCTCTGATCTACAGTTACCCAGGACTCCCTTCATTGCGTCACCATGCAGGCGCCTCGTCTATCAGAAGCCCAGCAAATAATGAATGAATGGCCTACTTTGAACGGTTGCTTCGTGTTCTATTGCCTTCAAGTAACACTTAGTTTGTGGGGAGGAAAGTCATTAAAAACCACACTAAAAACAACATAACACACATTTTGCCTGGAAAGTATGCGTTTACAAGGAGACATGTGCACACACACACACACACACACACACACAGTGTACAACGTGGGGGCCGAATGGCACTTGTGATAAACAAATATCCTTCTCTGACTTATTGGACGTTTGGAAAGCTATAGGGATTAGATTATAGGACCCACAACCAAACGAACGCATGTAGGATAAAACCCAAACACGCAGATACAATCTAGCAGCCATAATTTCAGAGCTTCCAGCTTTTCCCTTTTGTCTATAATGTTTCACATCCTCTCGTCTAAAAGGAAACCGCTGGCTAGCTGGCGGTTGGCTCTGTGACAACTCGCAAAAAGGAGGATGAGTGTAGGCAAAACAACTGTGAAGGCTGCAGCAGCTGGGCTCTTCATGAAGTAGGACTATACAGAACATCATTAGCACATTTTCCTTATATTTGACGAGCCAAGAGTGAAGTTCGACAGGGGAAGGAGGAAGGGAGACGGGAGGGCAGTAGAGGTTGTCTTAAATAAAAAGCACAAAAATGTAGAAATGTTGAAATAGACGTAGATTAAGACATACAGAAAATCGAAATTCATGTTACAGGGTATAACACGTCCGCTCGCCAAACCTCACACTCTTTCAAGGAGCCGTCGAGCACAAAGAAAAGTAGTGACAGGATAAAAAAAATGAGCACAGCGTGGTGCGGCGCTGGATTCACTGGCCCAGGCTCTGGCTGTGCGCACCTGTCAACTGACCACTGAGCAGCTCGATGGTTTGTGCAGTGTTTCATGCAAGAGAAATGTTACTGGCAACCCGACCAATGGACAGTCAATCATTGAAACAGCCTTTTACTGTTTTGCCATGTAAGCAGTTGTTTCTGACAGCTGCAGGCATAGTTACCAGCATGCCAACCATAATAAAGCCCATGTATCGGGTTTGCCAATAATTCTATGATTTTGGTCTCACAGTCAGTAAAAGAGTCTCCACTAAGCGTGTGATTTTGTCAAAAGCTTTGACCAAATCATAATCTACAAAATAGCTATACCTTTCCAGATATTAACATTTCAGATTGAAATCTTTTTCTTTTTTTTTAAAGGGTGCTGTGCGTAAGATTTGAGAGTTGTAAAGAGAGAGAGAGAGCTGAAGAGTGGAAACACACCCTCCCTCTCTGCTCCCTCCCTATGTTTCTCCGCCATTGAGATGATAATGCTGTGTGTGAATGTGATTGACAGGCAAGATGGATTCCCCAAACCAATCAGGGAAGAGATGCCCTGATTGGTCAGAAATGAGCCGGGAGCTGTCTAAACTCTAAATGGTCTCATACAGAGGCAGGCACGCAGTCAACCAGAACAGATATTCTCACAGAGCATTTCGCTCACGGATAGCTGCCATTTATCAGAGATTTCACTCACATTATAGAAATCTTAGCACCTTTAAAGACCTATATTTCATGTTTTAAATTTGTTGAAGACCTAAGACCTAAGACCTAAAGACCTGTTTTGCAGCAATTTTCAGCCACACAGACAGAAGCCATTCAAGCAGGGCTCACGAAGACTGTGACCATATTGGTTGTATATGTATGGTATTAAATCAATGCCACACATCAGTGTTGAAACCTTTAAACCCAATTTGGAAGGTCTACTGCAACCATTAGAAATGCATTTCAAGGTTTCAATTTGTAACACCCGTTTTAAACAGCATATGAAATCCAACGATTCCTAGAGTTGAATCTATAAAATAGTCTCACTATTCTACAACTATTTAAATTGCATTTCAAACTTTTTCAACTTTGGGAATCTTATAGTGCAACCTTTCTAACTGTGATTCAAACGCATAACTTTCTAATTGTGTTGTTGATGTAATGTCATACACTTTTATGAACTACATACTTTTGGAAAAAACGTACTACGGGAATATGATCATGACTTATGAAATTATGCACCTTCTGTGCATAACCAATGTATAATATGTATACAACAGCAGAGGGTGCCCAAAGTGACACTGCTAAATCGTCATGATTGACTCGGATTAACTGACTAATAGGATTATTGTGATCAAGGAGATGAATGTAGATTAAGAAATGTACAATAGCTATAAAAGGTACACTATCCAAAACCCTAAGGGCCCACTACACCCTACATACTGGAAATACACAAGACCATTCTGAATGGAGACTGGTAAGGTAATCACTGAATGAGACACACTCCTGTAGCAACATGATAACCATCTGCACAATCAGGTTTAACTGCATTATTCACAATAAAACCACAAGGGCATAGTTAAAAGCAATATGTTGAGTTGGCCTAATCCATGCCTGTCTATAAACAGCTGAATTAGGTGTAGTAAGGGACTTTTCAGTGGGAATAATCCATAATACTTATATCATGTACAATGACTTAATAATAACAATTGCACTGTTGGTTCATTCTGTCAGAAATATGCACTAGTGTATTAGATGTTAAATGTGTTTGACTGTCAAATAAACTAGGCCTTACTATCATAAACTTGTTTATGATAGTAATTGTATTGTAAAATATACTGATATGTGTGATATATATGGAAATATTGTTCAGGGATACAGTGGAATTCATTCTACATTGACTTATGCCTACAAGTGTGATTAAGGTGACAACTTTTCCAAGAAATAATTGATGAATGTGAATCTATCTTTGGCTCAGCCTCCTATGAAAGCTAAACATGAGTCAAGAGATATGCTGTAAGTATGTGAATAGCTGATATTTATAAGCTACAGACAACTTTGCAAATATTATAATATAAACCATAATCATAAGCAATATTCTCTGATCTCACAAAACATCTTAAAAGTTATATACTCTTAACAATCGTATTTTGCCAATGCCACTTGACAATTACACTAAACAATAAAAAAGACATTGAATAAATAAATAAATTATTGCATTGAAATTAAATTAGTTACCCCTTAACCAACTATTAGTTACCTCATCACCAATCAAATCCAATGGTTGTCACAATGTGCAGCTTTACATTAATAAATTGTTATTAGTATGTAGACCTTAGTTAGTTTTTACCACAAGACCAGAAGAGATTCAAATATAATCAAAGGAGTAATACTCTATTTTAGTTTAGCCTAATTGAGTAGAATGCCACATCCTGGCACCATAGTTAAAACATGAGCCATGATCCTGCTACAGGCAATACAGGCGATTGTCTCGTGTGGAAAACTGATAGGGGCACCGAGCAGCTGAGAAGAAACCGTTATCTCCCGTCGTTGTTTGTGTGATTCTGTTCCTCCATTGGTGAGCCACCCTGCACCCTAAAGCCATGACCTGCTCAGCTTCCTTATTCTGCTCCCTATAGATGGTAGCACAACGCCGCACCACTGAAGACCTCCAAAAGGCACAGCGTGCCGGAAAAATATTGTCCGTGATCGATTGCGTTGACGCGAAACAGGGATCTAGTGCATGTGAACAAAGAAGGACAAACGAGAACTCACAACACCGGTATTTAGGGAAACAAATAAAATAACCTGAAGGTATGTGTAACCAACACAAAACCTTTTGCCAAGTTTTAATCTGCAACTTATATCCTTGAGATTATAATAATCCATTACTAACCGTCACGAATGAATGCCTCTAACGGTGAATAATGCCCTAAAGTGATTTTGAGAGTTTTAACGGTTTACACAGCCCATATACTATGGCTAATGCTACATAGGCTAGTATGGGTATTTTTATGCAGGAAATGACACCATCGTAATGCAACACAGTAGTACTGAACACAGTATATAGTGTGGCCAGAGTGTGTATATTAAACAGGTACAGGTATTAGGTTGGCTGGTCAGGAGTCAATATGGAGGCCTATATGTTCAGAGTTGAGACACAGTTCTGAATACTTTGGTGTCTAAATCCAGTCAAATCAAATCTGAGATCCTGGAGTCAGTTCACCAGTTAGTCTGTAGTTAGTCTGTAGTTGTGAAGCTGAGTGCTGAAGCTCCCTCACCAGGAGCAAGACTGGATCTGTATCCAGACTGAGACTGGATCCATATATGTGACCTTTATGGGCGGAGCTACAGTACATGTGAAACGGTGGAGCAACAAGTCTCAACAAAGGCCTTCAGGTGCCTCTCGGAGCTCGTTAGTATCATTATAGCAACAGCTACAGACAATATCGTTATAGCAACAGCTACAGACAGTATCGTTATAGCAACAGCTAGACAGTATCGTTATAGCAACAGCTACAGACAGTATCATTATAGCAATAGCTACAGACAGTATCGTTATAGCAACAGCTACAGACAGTATCACTGTAGCAACAGCTACAGACAGTATCACTGTAGCAACAGCTATAGACAGTATCACTGTAGCAACAGCTACAGACAGTATCACTGTAGCAACAGCTACAGACAGTATCGCTGTAGCAACAGCTACAGACAGTATCACTGTAGCAACAGCTACAGACAGTATCACTGTAGCAACAGCTACAGACAGTATCACTGTAGCAACAGTTACAGACAGTAATGTTATAGCAACAGCTACAGACAGTATCACTGTAGCAACAGCTATAGACAGT
>OMKN01065599.1:0-13767 GCA_900302345.1 Melanonus zugmayeri
ATTTATTTTGTATTCACGGCCTTCCATTAATGCCGCTTTTCCACTATTGCGCCGTGCCGTACCGGAACCCGTGCTCATCCGTGCTTTTCGTGTTTCCACTGCCACCTGACCCGTGCCGCGCCGCAGTACCCGTGCTGATTTTAGCTACCCTTTGCAAGCAGTAACCAAGGGGTCTATTCGTGCTGTTATGCAAATGAGCAGACCGCTGATTGGTCACAAAGATGTCATCCTATGAGAGAGAGAGCGTTCGGCTGCTTTCGAAACCGCAGGCTGCAAACTGTTGTAATGTCCGCTCTAGGGGCTGTTAATATGTCACTTTATTAAGTTTAAATATTTTTTCAGGCGAGTAACCATGTAGATTCAGAATATGTGCTCAGTTTATCCAAATAACGCTTGTTTGGAAATTTGCTCCGACGTTTTCGGACGCGATGGGCCGCCGGTCGGGTGAGGGCAGCGGTCATCTCAGCTGCTAGCAGCTGATCGGCCGGTCAACGTCTGTCTCATCCCGGGGAGAACATGATGCATGAACTGATCTACAGCTCTTGACTGATTTACCGCTGGCTCTAGGCTGCGTTTCCCGAATGTACCTTACATGTGTGTGTGTGTGTGTGTGTGTGTATGTGTGTGTGTGTACATCGATAACGGGAAACGCATGTCTCCACAGCATTTTGACGCTACTCCGCTTAATAATATTATTAAGTAACTCCTCCTACTTTCCCGGCCCTCTTCACGGGTCTGTTGTGTAATGGAAACGCGTACCTGGCGGCCCGGGCTGGTCAGTGGAAAAGCGGCAATATAGAGGCGATGCGGAGACGTGCATGCGTTAATCCCTTCTTATAGAGCGAGTGATTGAGTGCCTGTAACGCTGTGACGGAAATGAATGGCTGGTGAGGTGACCCACTGATCGAACCCATGTAGGACAGCCACAGAAACACGGGAAGAGCCTAGGAGATAATTAAATATCACACACGCACACAGTATGTTGTCCTTGGGCGACGAGCGCATGGCGGTTTCCGCTGTGAATACTAATGCTAAACAAATCTTGGCCCTGGTTTGTTTTTTTGTTGTTGTTTTTTTTCTGTCCTCAGGATAGAGGACAGCGCTGCAGAGCGTTCTCGACATTCTCACTCCCATTCATAGAATTGGAGGAGAAGCTTGTTAAAAAGCAGTGGGGCAACATTAAAAGAGAGTGATACTCATACTAGTGTTACTCATTCCCTGTCTACACTGAAAATTGAGTGTCTGAACATCCACATAAAGCTACTTTTTAAAAAATACCCGTGTACTAGGCCTCAGAGAGGTCTATAAATAGCCGCCCGTTGCTTGGCTATCATTGATTTATATGGGGAGGATGAGGATGAGTCACTCCGCCAGCATAGGCAATGAAGGAGCTATATATTTAGCTACATGCATACTAGGGCTGCCACTAATGATGATTTTTCTATCAGTGAATCTATAAATTATTGTATTAATCGATTAATCTAAATGATTAATTCCCATTAAAAAACATTTTCGCAAAATCATTCAGATGGCTTTGCCTTTGACTGAGAGCAAGAGCTAAAGAAGGGAGACAACCAAATACATCATCATTATTTAACATGTAATACTTAATGTAAGATATAGTAATATTCCCTATGTTCCTTTAACTTTAATTATAAACCTTTAATTATACTGATCACAATTATTCAAACATACATACAAACATATATAGTGTATATGACATTCCCTACACAAAGGCTTAACATAATGGCAGAAAGTATTGCTGCTTGCATCTTTTTCGAGAACCGCTCATCCAAACACACTCGACACTGCGCTTCCTTGGTTCCTCAGCAACACACCCACCAAGTGTGAAGTCGATGAACGGTTGTTGAGAAAATCGAAGGACAGACATACATACATACATACAGAGACTCTTCCATTTGAGTTATATTCCCATACTTTTGAAGCGTTCAGTCTGGGGAAACCATTATACGCAACCTCTTTAGTGGCAGACTGCTGCAGCCACAATGTTTTTTTTTAATCTGTAGGTGTTGACAGCAGCCGACCATGACGGGAGCCAAAAGCGACTGACGGGAACGCAACAATTACATAGTGATATTGAAGTAGCACATTTATTATAACGAATTGAATTTAACAAATTGCGTTTTAGAAATAAAAATAAAATAAATAATAATACAAAAACATGCGTTGATTAAAAATGTTCAGTATCAAAGTCATCGATGACGTCAACGAATCGCGGCAGCCCTAATGCATACACATACCGAGCACCAAACCATAATAGACTTCTTTTCCAATAAAATTGGACCATTGTCTCCAAAGGGGTGTGGTTATTATATGGTATATAATATAAAAAATAGAAAATATGCTCAGTAAAGCACAGACCTCCGCCAAGTAAGCAGTTTGTCCATGAAGTGTTGCCATATATATGTCTTTCCAAGCCTGATTTACTAACGGTTTGCACGTGTAAAAACATGTGCAAACTTGCTATCACCCACAAACAAATGTGCAGCTGATCTACTAACGGTGCGTGCTGAGGATTGCGTCTTTTAAATGCGAACCCCACACGCAATGTCCATTTAGTACGTGTGCCTTAATGAATATGCAATATGGGGCGTTTCTGCCCTAGTGCACAAAATACTGGGAGGAGAAAATGCAAATAGTTTAATTTAGCGTCACATGCAATGGGATTTACCAAACCTGAAAGTAATTGCGGTGCTTGTGACTGCGTCTGTATTTAATACGTTTGAAAGGAAGGGTTAATCAGCCCAGCATTGCGCACAGATGGCTGCTGTTATTGTGGCAAGGAGGAGACATAGGAGGAGACATAGGCGCAATGAAAGAATACGTAGAGAAAGGGTTTTTGTGACTGTGTTAACGTTTTTGGAATGACGAGTACAAATAATTCAGACATAGCGCTTGTGCATTTTGCGCTTGCGGCCCCTTTCTGCTTTCCGTCCAAACTCCACGGCGGAAACCACTAAAACATGCAAAACCTGCACACGCAATACTGCTGTTTGCACGTGTTGTAGGCGGCATTTTGTGATTATGTCACGCCCACTGCCACGCCCCTTTTTGGCCGATTGGCATGAAAAGGTAATGAGGTCTTGTATGGGATTAAAACAGTCTCAATAGTATTCACAAACAAATGTCAAGTTATGTATCTCGTAAAACACAATGCACAAATAAATGCAGAGTGATTTGTATTTGTAAATCTGTATCTGTGCCTCTAATTTACAACTCGTATATCATAATTTGTACATCAACTTAGCATTTTTCAATCTCAATCTCCACCTACAGTATTTGTGTGGATTCCTTTGAGACTGTTTTACCGTGCTGTTTCACACTAAATCCACAAATGCAGGGAGCATGTGACTCGTAAAATGTCACAGATGCAAGAATGAAGATTAGGCAAGAAAGATGCCAAGAGCAGAATGGGTTTTTCTTTTCCTCAGGTCCAACTCATCCCCAGAAGCATTTCTCATTGTAAATTAGTCTTTGTCTCATTCAGCCTTTGCATGGCATTACCATTGTAACTACGAAGTCAATCAATTTGCTCTCTCAGGCTTAGCCTAGATGCAAAGTATACAGGATACACAGCTGCGTGCTAACTCTATTGGTGTATTCATGATCTATGTATACTTCTGCACAAGACATAAGGAAACAGAGTAAGTATGTTGAGATGAAGTCTTGTAATGAGAGTTGATGTATTGAGACTAACCATTCCCTTAGCCTGCGGTGCATTCACAGCTCCTATAGTTGACAAGGCAACGCTTGTCAAGTATGTTTGTTTGGCATCTCTTGGTGTTTACTGCAAATATTCAAAATGCCAAATGATGATGGGTTTTTTTTGGGTGTCAAACTGGCATTTGTGTTAGTCCAGTTAGCGCAGTCTAGTTTTACCAGTCACTTGGAATAATTACACACTACGATACTAATGTTTCACCCAGTGGCGGCCGGCCCAGCGTCTGGAACGGCGCCCTGGCTCTGATTGGCTCCCAAAAAAAAAGTTGTAAAAAGATGTGTGTGTATGTAATGCGCCACACACTGGGACGTTATACTGTAAGTGTCCGAGAAGCTTAACCCTCTCTCGGACACAGCCATCAACATCAACAACATCCACCGCACTTCGATGTCACCAAAATAACTCAACTTGTGTTCGCAGCAGAGTAGAACGTTCACAAACTGGTTGGCGGAGACAAAAACATAGGATTTTACACCTGTTTTATTTAAATTACGGTCTTACTTACTACTCACTAGTAACACTGACAACATTCTTCGAGCTTGCTTGCACCCTGCGGGTGCTCACATAACTCCGCTCCCTCACACCACCAAGTGGCCAGCTCAGGAGCTGGTGACAACACACCTCGCCAGTATTATCAATAAAGAGGCATTACAGCCAAATTGCCATCTGGTTGACACAAATTACATTCTCGGATAAACTCAAGTTTATAATCTTTTGCAAAATGTAGCTTGTGCAAAAAAAGGGCAATACATCTAATTCCAGTTGCTCTGTCCATGTCTATCAGGCTTTGAAATGAAATGATTATCTTCAAATTGAGTTGCGCCTTGACATTGTTATACCCCTGTCTATTACATTTATTCCGCCTCTAGCCGACACATGGATTGGGTTATGTCCTGTTGCACACATGCTTACAGCTAACATTTCTTATTGTATTTCCCAGGGAGCCATTGACGGAGGTGTTTTTTTATTTTTTATTTTTTTATTTTTTGCATCGTTTACTGACAATTTCCTGCTTCCTGTTGGCTAGTCTTACTCATTGTTGTGAGTTAAAAAAGGTGAAAACATGACAGTGGTGCGAACTGATACCTTTTTGGAATGATGTTCCACAAAGGAGAAAACAAGTTGGCCGATGTGAACCGTGACATTTATGGCTCCTGTAGTTTTTGATGCAGTGTTGTATTTTGGTTGTTGACAGTAACCTGCACTCCTGAATTTGCTGGTTATTATTATCAATGATCAGTCATTGGTTCTCATAGTAACTATTCACCCTGTGTTGAATGGTCGACTCGGTCACCTAAACCTTGGTATTTATGAAACGCGTGTGACCCCCGGCAAGGTCGATACCGCTTCATGTGAAAATACTCATTTTACCACACATTAACTGTCACCAGGTTTCTCCCTAAGGAAAAACGAGCAGGACTGTGTAATAAATATTAATACTTATATTAAAGTAACATATAGACCGCTTTTCCCCTTGAAAAGTAAAAAGGGCACATGAATTGCGTTAGTGTAGTAAAAACAGTATTTGTACTACACACGCCATATTGTTTCCCATAACTTGCTATAGTGTACATGTACAGATCCTGGTGTCACAACAACAGGGCTACACAAGAGAATGTGTGTAGCATGGAGAGTTAATGCAGACCATGCAATCCGAAGAGAGAGCTCACAAGCTCACCTAAACTCAATTTACTTTTGTGAACAGGAGACTCGCAAGAATGCCCCGTGCCACGAGGCTATCTTAGCGGGCCAATGCTTAATTTCCTCTCATCCATGTCACTATTTCCAGTCTTCAAAAAAACAAACAAAAAAAGGCCTGTTGTTGCTAGCTATATAATTGGTCAATGTTTTTATTGTTAATGACTAGTCTGGCTTTGCTCTGCTGAAAACTCATATTCTATACCAGTGGACAACAGATGGACTGGATTGTCTGGATGTCTGTGACAGGCAGGAGGATAAATTGTTATCCCTAAAGCAAAGCAATTAAGTTCTGTATGCAATGAAATCCATAATGCATTTTAAACCTGAGTGGTTCCTCATCAAAAAACTGCAAAATCAGTCAGCAGGAACAACAAAAAGTCTTACTTGTTTATTTACATACACACAAGATCCTACCACAGTGTAAGATGGATTGTTATATAAAATATGTAATTTTCTCTTGATATATTTAGATGTTATGAGAATGAAAACATTAGCGATGAACACGTTTTTGAGGTATTGTTTGATAGCTTCTAATTCTAGTAACGACAGAGTTTGGCATCCAGGCCTACACTCACCCTGGTTAATACCATCTATGGAAATGGGAATGATGCTAATATCCTACAATAATGATTCAAATAGATTCTCTTCATCATCTTATTAATATGGCAAATAGCTGCTTGGATTACTAATTAGTTGATCAAATTTCCCCTCAAAAGTTTCCAATAACGATTATTTTGTTAGTGGCACAATTAAGTACATTATGTTGAGTTGTCAAGTATTGCTGTATTGCCTGTATAGCTGTTCTGGTCCTCTAATCCTATAAACACAGAGGATAGCTACCGTTTAGTTGTTTTCAATAGCCTATACTGAAGTGTTAAAGTCCTAGTCCTTTTAGACTTTGTTTTTCTGTCTGAATTGAATAGTGAATATTGAATTTCAATATTTCAACTGTTGCCTTTTATTGTCCCTGTGTTTTTTTCTTTCCGTGAACAAGTAAAACAGGCGTTAAAGATATTTTAAAGTGGCATATATTGAATATACAACACAACAGTGCACTGCTTGTCACTATTTTCCACTTTGGGTGAAAAAAAGGTAAACATTCATACAACATCATTAGACTTAAGTGAACACAATTCATCCCTGTACAGCTGCAAAGGATACATAGAATAAGAGTATATAAGAGTACGGGTAAACAAACATGACTCGATTTAGCCTAGCATAAGCCTATGATTATTGGGTTATGGTCAGTCAGTCAAGCTGGACTTGCTGAGGTAGATGAGTGGTCTTGTCCAGGTCAAAAGTTTATCCTGATGAAATCAGAAAGAGAAGACTAGAAAAACTAGAAAAGCTTGAACTAAAAGCAGGTGCAAGGGAACAAAGCGGCAAAAAATAGTGGTGCTGAGAAATAATGTATTTTGATTGGATGGAATATAGAGAAATGTTCAACAATGAGAATTCTCTGACCTGTTAAAGTAGAGATTGCTTCTGTCTTTGAGATGAGTGACCTATAGCGAGTGTCTGCTTGCTGTCTAGTGAGGCAGTATCCTTTTGGAGGCTGTAGTGTTTTTGTATGAAGTCACCTGTAAAGGAGTCTGGATTGAGACGGACTTCCAAGGCAGCAATGGGTCACGATCATGATGTCACCAAAATACCCAAATAGAAGTCCGTCAGTTACAACAGTTCTACTACCACCTGTCGGTCTGTCGGACTATCTGCTTTTTTTTTAGGCTAACCAAAAAGCCCACTGTCAACGAATCCTAAATCCCCCCCAAAAAAAGGCAATATAACATATTTGTACACAAACTCGGGGCTGTTGCTCACCATTGTATTTCTTCTTGTCGGAGCAGTGGAGCCGGCACACAGGATTGTGGGATATCTTGACCAAAGAAGGATATGTCTATGCTGCCTTCAAAACCTGCCTAGTCAGAGGCACCTCAGCAGGCAGCATTTTTTGTAAATATTCAATTGAGACGTGACTTGATGCCTCCCTGTCTCCGAATTCTGCCTGAATAGGCGGCGTTTTAGCCATTTTGTACACAGCCATTGTAATGCAAGAAACCTGGATGAGCCCGGTTCTACACATATACTGCAATGTTCTGAATGCTATGCAAAAGGAACCAGGGTACATTTGAATGTGTTGCTATTTCTGTCCTGGATGTTTATCTTTTTCTTTGTGTTTTTGTCGATTTGCATATCATAAAATTGACTTTCTAAGAGGAGAAAGTAACACTCACCTCTTCCCTGTCAATGAACATGCATCTCCTGCTGAATTACTTACTAATACACGACCACATTTAAATTACCATATCACAAAGATCAGACAACTGAATGCATTAAATGTTTCTTTTTTTTTATTATATCAAATGTAGTATTTTTGATATGCTAGTCCTCAGTATTAACACTTGTTAAGCATTTGTCTCATGTTGGTCTTTGCCTTTACATGGTCCATGGTCCTGTTATAATGCCCACCCTTAGCCATCACTTTCTAAGCTACATGGACAAGACATCTAACGTTTGAATTTCTTCTTTTTACTTCTTCTTTATAGATAGTTTTTGGGGCAGAAGTCATATTTTACTTGTGCTGCCTCTTGTTTAGATTCAGGTGGATTGAGGAGACATTTTTTTCCATTGTGCATTATTATACTATGTTCCACATTTGTCTTACAGGAAAGCAACATAGCACCACATTTTCCCGCCTTGTCGCTCAGGTCAGAGGTCAGTTGAAGACTCGGGTCAAACAGGAAGTGGTCACAGAAGGAGACACGGCAGAGGGCTCACACCATACAGGTACGGAGGGAGCCATGGTTTGTATTCTCATTGAAAGCATGCAATGTTAATGCTATGCCACCAGGATATTCAAATTCAAATAAAAAAAAACCTTATTTATCCCCAGGGGGGATTTTATATATATAAACCAACCTGTGTGGTCACCACTTGATTTAGCTGCAGGATCAAAGGCTTCCACCGAAGTGAGCGAGGGTCTGTCCATCGTGTTCCTGCAAACCAAGACTGAAGAGCCGCAATCAGCAGAGGATGTGGCACCCGTCAGTCCGGCTGGAAGTGAGGTTTCAGTTAGCAGGTGAGCACCAGGCTGGCACCCTATCTCACCCTCTTCTCTTCTGTTACACCCCTGGACATCCTGTTCCTTGTCATTTGTAAGTTACCAAATAACCATGTCTGGGGTTGTTTTGCTGGTATTGCCTTTGTTATGATTTTATTCATCAGTTTTGTCTTGACACGTTCCCCAGGAAATGTTGCAGCAATGACGTTATCGTAGGACTACTCTGATTCTGAGATTTAATTTCCCTGTGCTTCTCTCATGTGTATTTATTCAGGCTTAAACAGTACCAATCCCTGCATCTTGTACAGCGCAATGTCCGTAACAACCGTTAATCCGACAAGGATCTCCCCGGTCACATCCAATTTGGATTGAATCCTTGTGCACACTTGATTTATATGTCCAGGCGATGTAACCCACCCACCTTATATTTCTTGCGATAATGGCCACACAACGTACTAAATTGCATGTGCATTGCAACATATTGCACATTTGGTTGGTGTATGTTTTGCGGGTGATCAACTAAGGATAATAAAACTTCTATTGCAAAGCTTTTATGATTTTCTACCTGAGCTGTGAGCCACATCGGTCACAGCTCACTCGTCTGCGCCAAAGTTTAAAATTAATCTTTAATTTAAAGATGCTTTTATTTTTCACTATCTAGTGTGTAATAATGTTGTAGCTGTTGTTGATGACTCTGGTTATGGGTGCACTAGGAGGTCGCTGTCTGTTGTTGACTGAATGGAGTGAGGAGCAGTGTTTATGGTTGTTGCTGCGGTAACCCTCACATAGGGAGAGCGAGAGAGTCCTTTTCTGACCATGCAGGCTGGATGCACCGTTGATGTGCTAACATCACGCCACGTGATTCACCGTTTCATCTGTGGAAGTTTCCTCACTGTGTTCATATAATTGCCGGCATCATCAGCCGTAATAGCTTGCACAGATTTATGTACTTAATCATGTACTCGTCCAGCATTTCCCTCGATGACGTGAGCAGTAGCGTTCGTGGATTTGCCGTGGCTTTCCACAAAAACCACATTAAGAACCACATCCCTTGTTTCCCATCCCCGCGATATGGTCCAATCCATTATAAGCCCGGCCACTTTTTTCAGTAAGGGGTTTTTACACATTTTCTTTGGTAGTTTAATGCGTTTTATGTTCATTGATGTTTGCCAGATTTAATTTTTGTGGCAAACTGTTGCTGTGTCTTTACAAACTAGCTCGCTTGGCCACAGTTGGAAACTTGAGTCTTTGTGCCTGTGTGATCAATAGCTAGTTATGTTTGACAGGACAGAAAAAACACATGGTTTAGTTTCTTTCTTTATTTATTAAAAGAATCCAAACATTTGAGGCCCAAATTATTTGGCAGTTAAACATGATACACTATAGCCCAAAAGAGATTCTGTTTGTGTTCAGTATTTCTTTCTGAAATCAAAGCAGAAACTACCCAATATGTTATTTATACTTGAGTTCCCTAATTGACCAGGTCTTCATGCACAATGTTTCAAATACTTCAGCCTCCTCTTCCTCCTCCCCCCCCCCCTCTTCCTGAAGTCCAGCTTCAAGTGTGTCAACTGATGCAGGTGTGTGCAATTACAAAGGAAACGCTATCGCACCGCCTGCCGGGTCTGATTGCCCAACTCTTCTCACTCAAGACAGCCACTTAAAGTGATGTTGATAGCTTCAGGTGGGCGCCGTCCACAGTGAGTCACATAGGGCTGACCTTCCTCCCACGGATGAGCCGGTCCGTGTGTGTGTGTGTGTGTGTTGGATCCGTGTCCGTGATGCGGGGGTGCATCCAGCTCGTAAAAGTTGATGGGGGAATCACAGTACGCTCAGTGTCTAGCATCGGTCTAGCGGGGGATACATTTGCGGGGGACAAATTTGCTCATGGTCATACACAGTGTGTCTTAATCGTCTGATGAAAATGTCACAGACATTGTGATGTCAGTGATCAATGGCCTGCCTCTGTCTTGCATTACATGCATTACATCTAGCAAAAATCCTGTTGCTAGATGTAATGCATATCAATATCTTCATTTTAACCTCTAGCTTAGGTTTTTTGCGTGCAAAAGTGTGTGTCCATATCCTTGCTGACTCTTGATTGTCCTTCACATTGTGCATTCACGGTACTGAAACTTGGGACAAACAATTCATATTTTCTCATCAGTATGGCCAGCTTATTCTCGGGAACTCTCTCTCAGTGGATTTGATAATGATGTTGCTATTATATTTAGGAGGGTCAGTGCAGCTCCATTTAATACGTCAGCTAAATCATTAATTTTTTTGGTCAGTATAATTTTACTGCACATCATGGCTGGTTTATTTATTTTGCTTTGATCTTATTTGTTCATTCAATTAAGCCGCAATAAATGGGGTGTGGTGCATGTTACATACACTGCACTGCACTACACACAGGTCTGTAATAATATGCACATATTTGTTTTAGTGTGAAGGATTAGGAATTGATGTAACTAATCATAGAATAATTTACTCTTTGTGCTGTTTATAATTTCACCATTTGCTGCTCAATCAAATTTGTCCTATTTCACATTAATACTACAGCTGTTAGTTGCGCTGTTGGATCAGATCATTTGAAATCAATCTACAGTACATAGCCACAACTTCCAAATGAGAAAAGGAAAGTGTGTATATATAAAACAAGTACCAATAATTGTTGCCTAATACAGGGAAAATATGAATGTTCTCTCCAACTGCCAATGTAGAATTATGTTCTCATGCCTGACCCGGACATGAGATCGTTTCTTGTTGTTATTCCCAGAGTCCCAAAGTTACATTCCAGGTCCTGTGGAGAATTTTTGTTTGTTTGTTTTTTCTAATATATTTTATCAGCTTTTTATGCCTTTATGGGCTGGAAAGTGGAGAGAAAGGAAAGTGGGTTGAAAGAGAAGGTTCGATTCCGCAGTTTGGGACCTGGGTCGCTACAAGGCATATCATGTGGTCAGCGCGTTAGTGGGTTAATAGGTCTAGGGCTTTAACTTTAGGACTTTAGGACTCTTTTTTGGTTCGCTTCCTGTAGTTGGTTTGGATCACGTTCACACCTAAAGCGAACTGAACCAGAGTTCACTTGGAAGTGGGCCGAGACCCCGTTTTCAAGCGGACCAGAGTTTATTTGGTCCGCACCAGAGTTCGAATGAGCGTTCTCACCCCAAAACGAACCGTACGATCTGGGTAAACGCTCCAGGGTTTGATTAAAATGGACCAAACAGCTCAGGGGTGAAAGCACCCTAAGATGTGACAATTATTTCTGCTTTATTCATAGAATAATTATGTTGTTATTTTTACCCCAAAATGAACAACTGCTGAAGCAGTTAGATGTTTTTTTTAATGGCACACAGTTACATTCCTTATTTGGCAAATCAAATGTAATGGTTGCGCATTCATCATGACGCATGTCGCCAAGATGACCCTAAGGAAACATTCACCATTTTTTTAAACCCTCCTAGGAACGTGGCTTGGTACTGGTCAGTTTCTCATGCTCCCCTAAATCTTCACCATCGTCAAATAATGTAAAATTCTCTCTAATTGTTTTTCTTCTTTCCATATATGGGGTTAGTGCTCTTTGCACCCCCGTAACTGTTAACTCCTGTCACTTCCAATCTCTTCTTCATGTTTTATGGTAGCACTTTTTTTTAAGAATGCGAGCAATGTGGTTTTATCTGGTTTTAATGGACATGTTGAAGCAACAACAGGGTGTTTTTCTTCCCCTTGGGATTTAATGTCCTGGATCCTATTACTGGAGCATGGCATCCGCCACAGGGGGTGAGCAGTGGTACTGTGTTTCTACCCTTATCCCTCACCCTGTGATCTCCTGATCATCACCATCTGACACGAGACTACTCAAGGCTCTTTGAAATGTTGCCATCTTCTGACTATTTCAAGTGGGGATACGTCAGACTTTTTCTTCTGCTAAATTACTCACAGAGTAGGTAGGCAGTCGTATATGGCGCGGTCGATGTGAGACACTTCGCTCCGCATGCTTTGAACCTGTGACCTGTTGCTTTAATGACCACGTGACAGGTCGGTGGAATTTGGGTTCAGTGTAGCATGTTAGCACGGTTTTGCTCAACATTAAAGACATGACAGACATCAACTTACATTAAATACAACAACCGACGGACAGACAACATGTGTGCGTTGTTAGCGGGGAGAGTTCAGAGTCCTTATGGCAGTGGGGAAGAAACTGTTTTTGAAGCGGGATGAGTTGCCCGCAAAGGCAAGATAAGGCAAGGTAAGACACACACTATTTTTTGATTTTGCTCAAGATTTAGCTTGCTACATTCGCAGGGAAGATACAAAGAAGTTGGACAATTAAAACTTATATTATGGAAGTATATGTACAAACCTTAAAAACCACGAGAAGTACAAGAGTACAGTATGCATTTGGGGCAACAAAAGTGTAGCAAACTACCGGTTGCTTCATCAACGACAAACTTTACGCACTACTATCTGCTGCAGTATCACTTACACATAATCCCTCTTGTGGTCTCCGTCTCCATCCTCCCCAACACCTTTTTTCATGTATTTTCTTTTACCACCAGCATCGAGACCCCCTTGTGTCGGGCTCTGAGCGGGTTCGCAGCGGGAGCATTGCCTTGAACTTCGCATGGCCCCGGGCTTCCTGCGGATAAACATGTGATCTAATCAAAGGGGACTCACCCTCAGCCTGAACGTAACCACTCCAAGACCGCAGCCAGACAGAACAATATGAAACGTAATGCTCGGCATGATCGCCTTTGTCACGTTCACCGCAGTCGGGCTCACCACAGTCTGCGATCAGGCCTACGATGATTGGTGCCTGAAGCCGCTGTCGCCGTTACAGTTACGCAACAAGGCACAATGGTGCTTATAATTCTAGTGCTGGATAGCAGTGTATCTGTGGATCTCTTGTTACTAAATCTTGCAGAACATCTCACCGACTGGCGGTGACAAGCCGCGCCTCTTGATATTCTATTTGTTCACGGGGCGTAGCGGTTAATCTTAATCAAATGACATCTCGGGGGCAAATTGTATTTGCACACATAACATCTCCGAGTTTACGACCCTCCGTTCATCAACCATTAGAGAGCTTGATATTGATTTTCGAGGGGAAATATAGACATCGGCTTACTTGTGCTCGAATGCAGAAAAAATAATGCCGGTTTTCTAGTATCTCAAGTGTAGTATTTCTGCAACTCAAATGTGTTGTGGGAAATGACTCTTCAAAAGCAGCAACGGTGTTGAAGTCTGCCAGATATCGGGGGGG
>OMKN01065602.1:0-10000 GCA_900302345.1 Melanonus zugmayeri
CATGCTTTTTTATATAAAGGCACATTTGTGTTTGTTTGCTTTTTTTTATCACACTACGAACAGTTGAATATATAGGAGTGTGTCCACTACAAATTTTTTTTACGAACATCATGCTAAAAAAGAAATACCACGCTAAAACACGAGTCTGTGTTGTACATCGTATAAAAAGAGAGGAGGGCTAAGGCAATCACAGTATCTCAGAAGATGCTAGCATCTTTTCATAATGTTAGTTCTAACATTGCCATGGTAATGTTGGTGGCATTGGCGATGTTTGGGAAGGGGGGCTATGTGTGTGTGTATGTGCGTTTGTGTGTGTGTGTGTGTGTGATGTGGTGGTTTTGATGACTGAGATGACTTAGGTGCTGGAGCACAGACTGCAACGCTCTCCCACCACTCACTTCCCATTAGGCGGCAGGGCCAGGCCATGCGTCTCACAGCAGAAGCTGAGCAGCACCGCGCAGTGACATCACGTGAGTGGCGAGGATGCAAACTCCTGGAGCGAGGACGCTTCCCTTTCCATGTGGCTGAGCAGCAGTAAATAAATAATAATACCCCAAAAAAGATATACATTTGCGTATTTGTCGTACGACGTGGAAATTAAAAAAAAACCCCACTTCAAACAGTGTTGTGTATAACGCCAGTGCTTATCATTGTTCATTGATGAGTTTAATAGGGATTTGACCGTCCATTCCAAAGTCATCTGTGTTTCTTAGTTAACAGAATGTTGGTGGTGAAAACATTTTTGATTAATTGCTATAATTATTGGGATCATTTTTGCCCAAATGAACAGCCAGATGGCAGAATACGGTGTCATATTTGTGATCATATCAAATTAATCTGGCTCTGGGTCCATCTGAGCACATTGTGCCTTTTGCTCCGTTCACAGTCTGTCTTCCAAGTTGGCCATGCTCTCCTTGAGATGGGCGTATCTATTGGACTATATTAGGCCCTTTTAATATTTAATTTATGGGTGTAGGAAAGCAAGACATTTTTCTGCATGAATAGCTTGGGTTTAGTGAACTAGGTAATGCGCTTCAAGTAACATCTCCTTCATGCATACAAAAATTAACACCAATCTTTCTGTCTCTCGGTTTCGCAGTATAGAAGACAAAAGTTGTTTTTGTGGACATTTGGGCGGCTTCTAACCCTGCTTCATGAGGCTCAATCTATGTCAATTGTTCTCACCACAACACATATCAGTGCTGTAAGTACCAACATTTTTAGCACGACAGCTAAGCCTGTGAGGACATCACTGGAGTCATTTTACTCATCAAACCAAAGTGTTGGAATGAAGTAACAGGTCAGATGCGAGTTAATGTACTCCACACGCACCTTCTTGAAAGCAAGTCAAAAACTATTTCATTCTGTGCTATCAATTAACCTCCAGAGACATTTTTGTGGCAGCAGTTTAAATCTGATCTCCGTCTTTATTCGGCAGTGTCCTTGGGCTCGGGGGGAAGCCTTTCCTGACAGGGAACAATGAAGACAGAAGTGTTTACAGAACTTTACAGATCGCCTCAGGGATCAGGATTAGTGTCCTTTACCATTCCAATTCTTCACTGATCCAGTGCAGAATTCACTGACAAGTTAGTGAGTGTCCTCACAGTTTCTCAAACTGAGGTCCCTGGGCCTTATGGGCTCCAGTTAGGCCCTGTTAAAACAACATTTAGAAATATGTGATCATTGTGTCAGTGGATGCATTCAGATTGCATCCATTTAGGATTTTTTTACTGATTCACTCACTCACTCACTCACTGTCCTGTCCACCAGATGACTTCATGGCAAACCATCCATACACCTTTTCACAGTTTATCATACAAATAAATGATTTAACTGAAACAATACAACCTAATCAGACTGTCAAATATTAAACCATGTGGCACATGGTTTAATTCTTGACTGCTCATTCCAACTTTGAACATGAACATCTATTTTCTATTTGTAGACAATGTTCTGCATTATTTTTATTGTAAATAATTATTGTAAATGTAATTGGGTATCACTGCAAATACATCCTAATGAGACAAATACATCCTAACTTGAGATTTAGACATGAAATACTCTATATACTGCATTTATAAACTACATTAAAGATATTTTTTATGATTTACAGTTCTATTATACAGTTATTATTCTGTACAAAACAGTTGCGGAGGCAGTGTGGAAGATGGCTCGTATAGCGCCTGACCTGTGTGTTCTCAACACCCAAGCAGATCTTTATTCTTTTCTTTTTTTTCCCCCATACTTGGCATAAATCCGAGGAGATGAAAATGTCATGGAGCAGGTTCATTTTGCAAAGAGGTTTTGATTGCCATGTGCGTGTAATTGATTGTTCCAAGGACAGGGGGAAATCTAGAAATGTCATAACAGTCCTGCTTAGGTCGGTCCCACCGCTAGGCAATCAATGAGAAGTAAAAAGGGGATATTGATTTGTGCGCAGCAAAAAACTGTAGCTTGAGACCAGCCAAGTGCACTGGGGAAAGTGGCACGGACGTGCAGACCTGTCACTGGCACCTATGAATTACCCAATCTCCTTTGAAGATAGTGTTACCGCCGCTCACCGAGTATCACAGCTGTCCATTAGCTAAACCTCTCCGGCAGCTAACTCTCGTAGGCTTGTCAGATTAATGAGTGCAGTGTTGACCTTCCAAAGGGATAAATGTTGATTTCTTTTCACCATTACAAAAGTTTCTAATAACACGTTTGCATTGGAGCCAAGAGAATGAATACACCCTTTTAAGGATTGACAATAAATCCTGATGAGAGAATAGTTTGTCATGTCAATGGAGAATACACACATGTATTTTGACAGGATACTGTAAGTACGAGATGTAACATACTGTGCACAATGTTTTATGAGGTAAGCATGGTTCATAACATACGCGAAACACACTTGGCTTAGAAACTAACCGCCATTTCTGAGAAGCCAGACGATTCTTTGCCAGGACTGTGTTCTAACAGATTAATGTTATAAACACTTTCAGTGCAGGATTTATGATGGACACCTAAGGTCTTTTGACCTTTGCATATTTCTGTCTGAAGGTATAAATTTGTCGTGACACAGATTGGAGGCTTTACAGCAGTTTATGACATGCTAAATCTAAAGTCTGCCGTGGCAACCTCTAGTTTTCTAAGGATAGTTAGTCTGCATGATTTTAAAAACACCTTTGAGGCTGTTCCAATTCTTGTGTTTGAGCACTGTGTCCGTACTTGGCGTACACTTCAAGACTGTCTTTCCATACTGCCACTACTAATGCTATACTTATCACTTACTTATCACTTATCATGGTCTTAATACTACTATTATATTAGATTATGTTCATGATCCATTAATTTACTCTGGCACGGACAACACAAATTACATGTAAAGTGTAAACCACTTAAGATGCATGTATGCATGAAGCCAAATGCAATGTGACTGTTGTGTTTTCATTGATATATTTGTTATTGTGATGCAGTCAGCTTATGACAGCTATTGGGTGGTACAAAAGTGCCCATGCCCTTGCATTTGATCTTGTATGTTTGAGGAGCGATGCTGTTTGGCATAGACACACACAGTACAGTAGTATAAACCCAGGGCTGGCAGAGCACAGTTACAAATGCTTCGAAGAGTTAGACATGTGGGTATCTTGGAGTGATGCCTGCCAAAAGGTTAATTGCTGCTTCTGGCTAGCTGTTACTCAGGGCATCTGATAGAAAGGCATGAAACAGCAGGAATGGCAGTTGTTAATCACTATCTTCCCCCCCGTCTCAAATACCAATAGACCAGCGTATACATTAATGTTGATGCAGGCATTTTGAGTATATCCCCAGAAAAAAAAAACATGTCAATTTGGGATAATGTATTTCTTTCTTCTTCTTTTTTTTTCACCGTTAGGGAATGTCAAAATCTGCCGCGTACTTTGGTGACTTTTTACTGACGCGGTATTGCGATAAATAGTCACTTTCTATAATGAGCTATACAGGAATTTGCCATTTCCATCACACCATCGCTGGGCAGAAAAGAAACGCCCTCCCTCCACTTTTGTGTTGAAGCTTACCAATCTTTCAGTGTCAGGAAATACTTTGAAAAGAGAAGACATCAACTGAAGGCTTGTCATGGCCAATAGTGCTCTCAGTCACTGTGGAAAAAACTATATATAAGAGTATAAATAAAACATTCCTCTGTACTCACACACACCCCTCCCCCCTGCGTCAAGGGTGTTTTGGGGGCCATCACTGATCTCGGTTGGCCAATCAAAACAGCTTTTTCCTGCAGTAGATCAAGGTCACAGCATACTTGGGTGTGTGTGGAGCCTCTTGTTCACAGGGGCCCCTATTCTACATGTTTGTTTTGAAAAGTCTGAATCCCATCTCCATCTCCGTCCATTAGCTGGCAAGCCATTCACCTCCAGGGCTCCTCTTGAGGCACTTGTGAAATATTGATAATAAAGAAAAAAAAAGACTTATTTTGAGAAGGATAAGAAGGAGGACATTCTATGGGCCTCCCGGTGTGTGGCTCCTGAGTGCTCAGCTCCAGCCATCCTCACACAGAGTGCCCTCTATTCAAAAGAGAAATATTAACCACATGAAATGCATAAGTGCTTGAACAGGGCTCTTATGTCCCATTCATTTTTAAACTCTGAGCACATGGGCCACGTCTCTCCTACGATGCATATTTTTTGACAAAACCACAAGGGGGAACATTTCTCCAATATGTGACAAACGTTGACGATCTGCATTTATTGCAGAATGTCAATAAAAGATATGCTAATATTGTTGTGATGTTTCTGATTTAGATAGACGGTTGCATATAATATTTTGAATGAGTTATTTTGAATATAAGTGGAATAGAACAGTTCTACACAGTGACGTTAATATAATGTCAAATGTAGGAGGATGTTACTGACATGTCAGAATGTTGGTTCAGTAGAACTGCCTCTTGTAATGCCCCATTGCGAATCAGGCAGGGCTGTTAAACCAGCAGTTAGTAAGGGCTCATGACAGATCCTGCTGTTTAAACTTGCTTAAACTTGCAGCTAAAAAACCCACATTTAATGGAATATTTGAATGTAATAAATCATAAATAGTAAATACCTGCTGTGAAATGCCTGGAATTCTATTCACCATTTTACCATTAATGGCTATTCACCATTTTACCATTCTCAAACTTGATAACATTTTGTTTTTATTTAATGATATATTAATTTCCTCATCTAAATGAATCTCCTTGTCTTGATTTTTAAATCCTACTTGCCTCTTACAATACGTGAATGTAATTCAATCTCCATTTTCTCTCTCTGTTTATTCTAGTGTACATGCCTGATGATGACACGGTCCTTGAAGAGCCAATCCCTGAAGAGGATGGAGAGAATGACACTCCCACTGAAGAAGAATGTTCAGAGAAGACCAGCCCCAAGTTGTTCGAGGACAAGGAGACAGACAACAAGAGCACTAACAGTTATAGCAACCAGAACTCTCCCATTAGTGTCCTTTCCAATCAAGAGACAGAGTTGGAGTCGCGCCTTAGCGACACCAGTGACCGTCTCACAGACTTCAAAGCCCCCTATCTCAGCGAGAGCCAGAAGGAGGAGGAGAGCGACACACCCAAACACAAGGAGGAGATGAACAGCAGCCTGGAGAAGATGAGGGCCGCCTATGCAAACTTTCTCTCCGACTCCTACTGGACAGGGATTGGGATGGACTTGAAAATTGGCAAGAACACCAGCAAAGCTAACTGTGATAGCACCAATGGAAGCTCCAAGACCGAATTTGATTGGCACCAGGATGCGCTCTCCAAGACCCTGCAGCAGACTCTGTCTCCAAAGCCTGTATCCAAGCCCAATCTCTTCAGCTCTGTCCACTTGTACAGGCAGAGCAACAAAGCCTGTGGGTCAGTGTTCACCGGAGCCAGTCGGTTCCAGTGCAAGGACTGCAGCGCTGCGTATGACACTCTTGTGGAGCTAACGGTCCACATGAGCAAAAGTGGACATTACCAGGACAACAACCACGGCAAACAGAGTAATTCCTCTTCCTCATCCAAATCTAGGAAACGAAATCTGCATGACATGGATGGAAAAGAGGATGCACAAAAAGTGTTGAAGTGCATGTTCTGTGGCCACTCTTTTGACTCACTTCAGGATTTGAGTGTTCATATGATTAAAACAAAGCATTACCAAAAAGTGCCTTTAAAAGAGCCTATCCCAGTGATCACACCCAAACTGTTGCCACCGTCAAAGAAACGGGCCTTTGAAACCGCAAGACCCTGCTCCCCTGATTCCACCACTGGTGTTGCCGGCTTGACAGAGGCACAAAGAGCCAGCGCCATTTCAAACGCTAACAACAGCCGCTATGGTTACCAGAATGGGGCAAGCTACACCTGGCAGTTTGAGACATGCAAATCTCAGATTCTAAAGTGCATGGAGTGCGGGAGCTCACATGATACTCTCCAGCAGCTTACAACACACATGATGGTGACCGGCCACTTCATTAAAGTCACAAACTCGGCCTCCAAGAAGGGTAAACAGTTAGCCCTTGATCCCTTGGCTATAGAGAAGATGCAGGTATTGGCCGAGCCTGCCGCCAGTGAAACTGAGGGAGGAAAAATGTCCCCAAAAGCAGCCTCCCCTGGGGAACGAGAGAAAGAAAGCCAGGGTGAAGGCACGTCAGAGAAAGTGGAAGAAATTGAAACAAAAGATGACAAGCAAGACAGTGAGGATCAAAAGGCAGGTAGCGATACCTTTAAGTATCCTTATCTCCGCGAGGAGGATCTGGAGCAGGGTTCTGGTGCAGGAGGAGACATTCTCAAGTCTTTAGCCAACACAGTGGCGTCTGCCATCAACAAAGCTCAAACAGGGACGCCGAGCTGGAGTGCCTATCCTAGCATTCACGCCGCCTATCAACTCTCTGGGCTCATCAAAAGCACACCTCTCTCAGCATCAACTCCCATTCAGCTGAAGCAGTCATTCAACCACAAGCTCAGACCGATTGCCCCAAAGGGGAAAGCTTACCACGGAGCTCTGGGAGCAGAAACTCCAGAGGGACAGCATCAAAATGTAGACATCAAAAAAGAAAAGGTGGGCATTAGCGACAGTAAAGAAATTCAGAACATTAAGTTTGATCTGCTAGAGAACGATGACAGCGATTGTCAGGATGACTCCTCTTCCTCTTCAAAGCTTGACGCAGACTGTGCGAATGACATGAATGAAGTGATCAAAGGAAAGTTGAGCCCAGATTTTGACACAGGCAAGACACCAAGTCCCTCTGCCAGTAATGGACACAGCACTGCTCCAGAGCTTCTTAGTGACACTCCGGATACATTTGCCATAAACCCCCTTAGTGCACTGCAGTCCGTATTGAACAATCATCTGGGCAAAGCAAATAAGCCCAACAATGCAAGAGCAGCAAAAATATCTGCACGCACTCAGTCCATTTTTGCTGAAATAAACCGGAACAATGAAAAATCTGCTCTAAGGCTTGGAAATCCGATTAGAAATAGGCCTGAGAATTCGTTCCTGTTTGTAAATGAGGACCAGCCAATAGACTTAACAAAATCCAAACACAGCAAGCCAGCAAGTTCTTCACTGCTACCGCCCTCTACCCCAGTGCCACATAAATACGCTCTGTCTGACATTGCCGACATGGTCAAAGTCCTCCCTAAGGCCACCACACCAAAACCTTCCATGCCATCTAGAATCCCTAGCATGAAACTGGAAACGGATGTCAGGCGTTTCGAGGATGTGTCAGCTGACGTGTATTCCGTCCACAAGCGTAAAGGTAGACAGTCCAACTGGAATCCCCGCCATCTTCTCATCCTGCAGGCCCAGTTTGCCTCCAGCCTCTTCCAGACCTCTGAAGGAAAATACTTGCTCTCGGACCTTGGTCCTCAGGAGCGCATGCACATCTCCAAGTTCACTGGACTCTCCATGACCACCATAAGCCACTGGTTAGCTAATGTCAAATACCAATTGCGGAAGACCGGCGGTACTAAATTTCTTAAGAACATGGACACTGGCCATCCGATTTTTTACTGTAATGACTGCGCTTCCCAGTTCAGGTCACCCCCTGCATTCATTTCTCACCTGGAGTCCCACCTGGGCTTCCAAATAAAGGACATGTGCAAGTTGCCTGTTGAGCACCAGACAAAGATGGAAGAACCTGAACTGTCAAAGGCCCTAAATGTGAGGCCTACAGAGCCACTGGGCATGGAGGAGGATATTGACTCAAAATTCAGATGTAAGCTTTGCTGTAGAACATTTGCAAGCAACCATGCGGTTAAACTCCATTTGAGTAAAACTCACAGCAAATCCCCAGATAACCACTCACAGTATGTGGAAATGGAAAAGGAGTAGGGCTTTTACATACTCTCCCCTTTTGTGGCGAGTTTCGTGTTTGTTTGTCTATTTTCCTTTTTATTTTTTACATACACGGGTCCATTATTCCAGTCAATTTTAAATTAGATTGTGTAGTGTGTATTATTATAACGTTTCATTCACTTGAGTACATCACACACTGGTTAGAAATAACTAAGGACACACTTAAAGATACCTTTGCACCCTGCTCAAATGCATCACCAGTAATAAGAAATGTATTACTGCTTGAAGAAAAAGAATTGCTAATGTTTGCATGCAATAGCCCTGGCTATGACTACTATTTATTTGTATGATATTTCAAGTTTCAATTGTATTTCAACAAAAACTAATAAATCAATTGTAATTTACAACTTATTCTAAGTACAACAGTAAATTGCATAAACGTGCAGCTGTTTAAAAGGGTAGACAGACATGTGATAACACACACAGAACTGTACAGTGTATTGCTATGTAAAGCGTTTTGTGTTGCAATGATAAAAGAAAAAAAGCACTTTAATAAATGTTTAATCACCAGTTTAGACTTGGATTCTGTAAATGTTAAAAAAAATAAAATAAAAAAAAGGTAATTTGGAAACAGGAATATGTAAATATATTTTAGGGGCAAAACAGTGCATTTCAAGCGATAAAATGATTAACAGCAAGAAAAAAATATACCTGCACCTTTTTTTTACCTATTCAAATAAAGAGTTAACATTTGATAACAGCTTGTGGTCATTTTATTTTCCAGCTCTATCTCTTTTCAGTCTGAAATATTAATTTAAGAGCACAATGGCATGGTGTGTGCAACCAAACAAAAATAAAAGTAATTTCTGGAAAATCAATTAAAACAAAACTTACCACTTATAATGGTTTACATCACACATTTATGTTTGAATCTCAAATGCATTCAATATATTTTGAGAATTTGAGAGATTTGGAGATTAAAAGAAAAGTCACCGTAGCTACACCATGGTTTTTAGATACACATGAACAATATCTTTCCTTGTCAGCTTGTATTGCCTTACTGTAAAGGCTGCTGCTGTATGCATGGTGGTATCATAACAATTAAACATATTTCCTCCATTATTTGAGTTTCAGAGCTATTAAAAATGATTGCCTCCTAAATTCATAAACATTTCATGCAATTCATCTCTTTTCAAGCAATCAAGTTCGCAATTACCACCACCCATCAAATCTCTATTTTATAACGGGAAAGTGACATTTGATGGTAAAGGGGAAAAGGCACATGGGCACTGTGGTGATTTGAATACCGTGACACCGACTTGCCCCCTATTGTTGGAAATGAGCAGGCAATCACGTTGTTCATCAGATGACTCCTAATGCAGTTAAAGTATTCAGCTATAATTTCTCCCTGCATTTATAATTACTGTCATAGACCACACACCTCAGTGAGCAGATTAAAGCCATAAATTATTTAGTGCCTCTCATCACAGACGGAGCTCACACTCTTCTGTAAAGCCATTGTGTTTTAGACTAGCAACCTATTCTAATTTGAAGAAAGCAATTATTTCTAAAATGGCTCCCAATGTGAAATGCTGCAAAACTCCTTATTTGAACATTGAAATCCAACGTAATGGTGTGTTATCAATTATTGATGGTAAGTGTTAAAGGGAAAGGGAAAACACCACAATGCTTGCAATAGAGTTGTA
>OMKN01065602.1:12500-18057 GCA_900302345.1 Melanonus zugmayeri
AATAGTCACATCAAATCTGAGTTATCTACTTTCATTAAGAAAACCCCCAAAATGCTAATTTAAAGTGGACCTAAACGAAAATCCTTTTGTTTCCCTTTGTCAATCCATTGCCACAACCCAACGCCTTGCGTTGCCTTTGTTCATCTTGACAAGACCCATTCCATATGAGACACCGGGCAGAGGCCGCTCTTGCCCTGTGAGCAGTGTGCACAGAGGTGTCCATTGGCGTCACACTGGACGAGAGAGAGCGCTGCCACTTGATTGCGAGCAGTTCATCAGCGCATCCTTCAAACGTGTCATGCGGGCCGCCTCAAGGCACTGTGCTGGCTCAAATTGAAGCTGACATCTCCCAAATATGAAAGCAACAAATCACACATTTTTATTGGGCTTAATCTCCAGCCCGACCCCCCTTTTGCAGACGTCAGCACAATCACGGACGGCGCTCTAATTCTTGCCGACTGGCTGCTTGTGCCTCCCAAGCATCTCTTGAGTCACAGACCAAACGCAAATGGCCAGGCGCCAGAGATGCGGCTGACACCTACGCTTATTAGAGCCCTTTAATACAGCGGCTAAGGATGTGTGCGGCAGCGGCAGCAGTGGCCTATGGACGGCTCGGGCTGCCTGCAGTAATCCACAGACGTGTTGTAAATAGAAATTATATTTGATACCATGTTTATGTTCGCGCTAAGTAGGTCATGTGACAGTTAAAGATACGAAAAGACGGCTCCACCACGTTGCGTTTGTGCTCATGGCAACTGTGTGTATGTATTTAAGGTTTTGGATACAAGAAAGGGACAAGCATGATGCAAACGAGGTTTAGGGAGGACGATTTAACATGTTTAAATCGTCAAGCGTAACACCTCTTTTTTGCACCTGAAACACAGGATGATAGGATAATGCTCAATTCAATTTGTAGGCTCAGTTCAAAAGTTGGTCTTACATAATATAATATTTCATAAAACAATTGATGTAGAGTTAACAAATCTGTGGTACAATTAACCGTGGTTGGTTTTTTTATGTCACTATTCATATTTCTAAACATTTTTAAAAAGTACTTTGGGATATGTTCTTTGGTGTGTTAAAATAGACCAACAGTGGCTTATGGTTACTACTACTGGGTGTTAAAACATTCATTTAGCAGTGGTTCAAGTAAAGTCTTTAATACAACATATCTGCAGGGTCATTGTACGTTTAAATGAAGGTCAACATTTAACAATGTAAACAGATCTAGTGTGGTTGGCTTCAGGTGTTGTTGCTCTTGAGTCACATCCCAAAATCCACAATGAAAATTAATTACTCGCCTTTTACTCCCTAAATTGTTGCCAATATGTTTTTCTTTCCTATTGTTTATCGCCTAATGGGCACCAGTGTTCACACCATTCTATTATTAGATGTTTTACTTGTAGCCATGTTGGCCCTCAAGCCAAAAACACTTACGCTACAGTAGCTACCGCTGCTTGCATTAGGCTCCACTGTACAATTACTACTGTAAGTATCGCGCATAGTGCATTACACAGCCTGGTCATGACGAATGACCTAATATTTAGCTATTTAGCAATATTGTTTTGACATCATTTTTGAAACTACAAAACCCCACAATAAACGCACTGCATCTCGATGTTTACCACTGTCTCCACTTCAGTGAGACATGAGTGAACATAGAGAACTGTATTATTCTAATTCTGTGTAGGACTTGACCAAATTATGATGTGATAAAATGTTATTGTGTTGTATATATATATATATAAATATGTGTGTACACACACTCCAAAATGTTCTCATTTCCTGCTGTCTATCAGTCATAGTCATAGTAGGGGGGTTGATTTGATGGATTGATGGGGATGGGGGGGTTGGAGGGGGAGCGCAGGGGCCTCTCCCCACCTCTTGCCCTCTTCTGTTGTCATCTGTTGCCCCCACAGCAGGCCAGGGGTTGTTGGCGTTTTGCTCACTTGTAATACGTCTCACTGTCGGGCGGCTGGCTCTTGGGTCACCCGTCACTCAAGGTGACGTAAATCAGCATTGAGTCAGATTGAGGCCTTTTCTTTTTCACTGTAAACAGAGCCTGAGTCCATGGGCCCCTAGCCCCTAGTAGTAGTAGTAGTAACAATAATGATAATAATAAAATAAATGCTAGATAAGAAAGGAGAGCCCTAACTCCCTGCCCGGCTGTAACTACTGTTTGTTGTCAGCTTTGGTAGGTGTGTATGGATAGTTTGTGAATCGTGTCTGACAATCTGTGTCCTCATGCTAACACATATCATAACCAGGGGCCCTACACATAATATACATATGTTCACAACAAGAAAATATGCTGCTTGTTGAGACATTATAATGACATTTAAAAAATTGTAAAATGCATATTTCTTACTTTGTATTTATGTTACTATGCTATTATGCAATGTTGTGAACCTAATAACTACATTGAAAAATATTACTGAACTAAATCCAGCTATGGTTATGTCATTTATTGATGCCTGCTTGTGGACATGTTATCTTAGCAGCTAACAGTTAGCCATTGTGGTTAAGATTCAGACATGGAAGTTACCAATCTTCCCCCCCCCAAAAAAACAAAAAAAACAAAAAAAACAAAAAACCACCAGGCAGACAAGTAAATCAATACAGCTTTTTGTTATCTATCTCTATCCTTACAACTTAAAAGAGAAGGATTATATGTCATAGAATGAGACCGGGCAGGGTAGGTGAAGATCTATCATCGTAAAGACTCACTGGCCTTTTCCTGTGTAAATCACGTGTCACATGGGCTGCAAGTTCATTCTCCGGCCATGGAATACATTCAGGCCTTGGACGCGCAGCCTTTCATTTTTCTCTTTTGATTGAGTGCTCTCTCACAGCACCGGACCTGTAGGTAGATTATGTTCTAACACACACGCACACGCACACACACACACACACACACATACACAAACACTTGCATGCACACACACTTCTCCTTTTTTTTTGTACTTTCAACATCAAATCCAACGTGAAAAATTACATTATGTACCCAAAAAAACCAAGTGATTGATATATTTTAATTATTCTGCCTCTCCTAGGAATGTTTCCGTCACTCGCTAGAGTTTTTAATGTGACACATGTTTGATGAGACGAGAGAGGCAAATGACGCACCTGTGGCTTTTTTGCTGTGTTTTCCCTCCCATCCGGCCGCCCAGTCCTTCACATGTCATCCCCAGCGCTTTCTTTACAGGACTCCTCGTCAACACCGACCTCAGATGGGACCGACGCTGCGTCGTCTCCTGACTTCATTATTTACAGACTCACCCCCCCCCACAACACACACACACACCAACACCCAACACCCAGCTTTCCACCCCACCCCCAACTTTGTAGACATTTGATAACCGTCACAGTGCTGACCATGCAAAAGCACAGACTTGTTGAAAATATGGACTCTGCAATGTTGAACATTGTTCTTTCTTTTGGTTGAAGAGGTAGCCTTAATATAATACCGTGTACTGAACGGCAACATAAATCACTGTCGGCAATAAACTTGGCGTGGTTATTAAATATTTATCTGAGATGAAAAAACAAAACAAAAAATCATCGCCAACTGTATGTAAGCATGTAGCCACACAATCATATACTTTTAATCTTAATGGCTATATTACACAACACATGATCAATGCAGGAGATGTTAATTGCTCCAAACTTCAGCCAACACAAGCTCATTTATTTAATTTGCATAAGAATGGAATGGTGTACGTTAGCTACACAGTGGGGGCTGTATACTCCACAGGTACAGTTTATCCTCAATCTCAATTATGGGAGAGAGGACCAGCAGGTAGTCAGTCATTCAAGACATCTATATTACATCTGCGAGATGAGGTCTTCCAGAGACAATGGTTTCTGCCATTTCTACACGCGGCCCCAAAGAATCATCCTATGCCATGAAAGTATGTGAGCACTGAAATTGTCAGACAGCTCCCACTCCTTGCTTTTATCATCACCTTTCCCAAAGCATCTCTATTCAATTTCACCGTACCGAAGAGAAAGAACTTTCTCGTTTTCTTTTAATGAAGTTTCAGAACTTTCTGAACGCCGATGCAAGCTCGCTATAGACTGAAATGTTTTACTCTCTCACCAATATCATTCATTTTTTATACGGCTGCTATAGAGTACAATGTGATGATCAGTCAGCTCGTACCACGCTATAGGTTATTATCTGTTTCACTCAAAAGTTAATAATAAAAGTTAATACAGGGTATAAATAATGTACCCCCTCCCCCCCCCCACACGCACACACACACACACATACACATACACACACATGTACACGCACACACACGTACACACACACATGCACACACACATGTACACACACACACATGCACACACACATATGCACACACATGCACACACACATGCACTCACATGCACACACACACACACACACACACACACGCACACACACACACACACAGAGACATACACATACACACACGCACACAACCACACACACACACACAGACATACACGCGCACGTACACATGCACACATTCTTCTGTGGCTGGCCATAGGTAATATAGGTAATGAGACAATATACCGTAATTTTCGGACTATAAGCCGCGGCTTTTTTCCCATTTTTCGACCCTGCGGCTTATATAACGGTGCGGCTAATCTATGGATTTTTCCAGCTAACGGCCACTAGGGGATCTCCTAAATCTATGGATTTTACAGGTTACAGTCCACCACCTTTAACCTCTTGTCTAGCCACGGCCCGCCGGCTTGCCGTTTCCGGCAAAATGAATATTCATTCGTCATTCATTCCTCATCAATATGGTGAATTCTCAACGTTTGAAAGCTGCGAGGGTCCCGAACGCAACCAACCGATCTGAGACTACACACACACAGCGAGAGCAAACACAGCCTTTGTGAGAAGAGTGCACTCAAAACAAACCGAGATCTGCGCTTCCTACCTTTCATGTGATCTGGGAGTTGATCAACATCATCGATTACGATAATCCTGATATCCAGTTCAAGGCAAGGGTCCAACGAACAAAACTAGCCACTGCATTTAGTCCTACAACCACGCTAACTTGAGATATCCTCAATTAAACACCCTTTGTTGACTTCGCGAATCGGTAAGGTATATTTTGTTTTTGTTCGCTTAGCCCTTTGTACTGCTTGTAGAAAGATATACTCATATGAAAGTTTAGTATATCTGTAAATCGCGGACTGTTAGGAACAAAACAAGTTTGAAAGTTGAAAAGTGTGTGTGTCTGAAATGCTGTGATACAGTACAGTTTACACAGCACAGTACATGTTCTGTAGCTACTATTGCACTAAATGGTAACACTTGAATACCAGTGTTTCCCCTACCATTATGTTGGCGGGGCGCCCCGCCACCCCAACGTGACCCAGCGCCCCGCCTGAAAATCAAGTCAATCGTACTTTACGTTCGCAAGTGCGATTCTAGCGCTACCCCCCCTTAACAATCCGTTCGCGAGTGCGATTCTAGCGCTACCCCCCCTTAACAATCCGTTCGCGAGTGCGATTCTAGCGCTACCCCCCCTTAACAATCCGTTCGCGAGTGCGATTT
>OMKN01065603.1:4894-17249 GCA_900302345.1 Melanonus zugmayeri
CCAGAGGCAATTATTAGTACATTTTGTTACATCTGCAATGGTTTATTATGTAGGCTACTCTAGGGGAACGGGGGGCCATCCAGGACGTGGATGAGTTGACAGGGTTATATATGTTATACATTCATGGGTTATACATCTTATACATCCATGGGTGATATATGTTATACATCCATGGGTTATATATCCTACACATCTTCATGAGTTATATACGTTATACATTCATGGGTTATATATCCTACACATCCACATGGGTTATACCCGTTTATGTTATACATCCATGGGTTATATATGTTATAGGAGAAATTGTTGTTCGGTCCTTCCAGACACTGCACAATTCAAACCATCAGCCCCCCTAACAGTTTGGATGAAGCCTAAATAAAAGTGGTCAGCACGCATAACAGTTTGGATGATTTGATGGTGACTTACTTTTAGGAGGAAAAAAGTGACCTGAGATTAGAAACTAAAGAGAGTCTAATAAAGTCTTACCTGATCGTCTCTCAGCTGCTGCTGTTCATAGTGCTGCTTGATCGTCTTCCGCAGTCTATCAGCCTGTTTAATGCACAAAAGCGTTAATTCACGTTAATTAATTCACGGTATATAAAAAAGGCAAAGTGTAAATCGTCCAAACTACAGCACATGTTTAGCTCATGTTCGCACGACGCGCCCACAAACAAAAAAATCGCCAAGCCAACGTTGTTTTAAAAACGACAGTTTACGCTTTCATTACCGTGATATTTGATTTGAGTCCGAGTTCCTTCGCAAGACTGCGCAGCTTGGGGTATTTCATAGCGTCCACCTCCATCCTTAATGCGGTATTATCAGTCGTTATAAAGGAAATAAATGCACACGTTTGTTGAACTGAATCGGGAGAGTACAACTGCTCGCGCCGGACGGTTAAACTCATTCAAAATAAAGCCACAGGCGAGCTGTGATTGGCTCGTTGATGTGCAGGAGAGCTGTGATTGGCTCGTTGATGTTAGCCGGAAGTGTTGGATGGGGACCAATGGGGACGCGTGTATCGTTTACATCACGTTTGTTCATTAATTTATAATGCATCTATTTTTAACCGATGCATTGTCCTAATATTTCTCAATATTACCATAACACACGGCACATATTCTGCATATATTCAATAACGTGTACAAATGTGAAAAAAAGGTTTTACAAATAAAATAAAATTAATAAATAATTACAAATTAATTGCTTGGACATAACTGTTTGCCAAATAAAGGTATGCAAAAGCAGACATTTATGAATATGTGGTTTGGTGGATAGTGATTTGTTGTTAGATGCTGAGAAATGAAATTATTGCATAAACTCCCACTTGCCAATGGGGGGAGGAAACAGCAATTAGGTCTACAAGGAGGAGAATTATGGGGCATACGAGATTAAATTATTTTATTAGATTACATTATTTATTTTACAGAAGCATCCGAACGGGAGGTGTGATCATTGTCAGCTGACAGAAACAGTGGAACATTATATTATATTATATTATATTATATTATATTATATTATATTATATTATATTATATTATATTATATTATATTATATTATATTATTATACATTGTTGGAATGTTCACAATATAGAGACCAGAGAGCAATATTAAAAGAAGCACTGAGAAGTAAAGAGTTTTAAAATAAATATTTGGGAAAGTCAAGTCAAGTCATATCACAGTCTCAAAGGGCTTTACAGGCCATATATTTATGACACCCTGTAACCCAAGACAAGAACAAAGTCCCTTAATTATCAAGGAAGAAACCTTGAGAAGGAACGCAGAGCACGGGATCCCGCCTTCCATGGATGGTTAGGAGTGCAATGGGTGCCATAATTGACATACATATGAAAATGTTTTGTTTTTTTAAAGGAAAATGAGCATTATCCATGGTGAAACCATCAGGGGATGAGTGCTTTAATGTAGTTTAATTTAGTAAATATATATAACTATAATAAATATAGTTATTAGTTTAGTTATAGTAGTTTAATGATATAGTATATAGTTAGTTATAGTTATTTTGGTTTATTTGCTTTGGTTTGTGGGGTTTTGTTTTCCATGAGGTCTAATCCCTGATTCATCCTCCCGTCCACACGGTGGCGCTGATGCACCGAAAAGGTTTTTTCGCCAACCGCCAAAAAAAACCTAGAAGAAGAAAACAAACCACTACCACCAGCAGCGGGATTTGAACTCACAGGATGGAGCTCGATTCCAACATGTCGCTGCATCATCGGATGGACGGCCTCGACCAGAAGCTCGGACTGGAGCGCCTGATGACCTTCCACTGTGACCAGTGCGGCGTCGTGGTGGGAGACTCGCTGTCCGTCTGTGGGGAGTTTAAGAGCACGGAGTCCATCATGCTCCTCAGTGAGTGGATCACACACTGTAGTGCATGTTGTAATGAGTTATTATTTTGTTGTCTGCATGAAAATGCATGCATTTGACTTGCTGTACTGTACACACACACACACCACAAAAGTGGTAAAATAAAAAACACCACAAAATCTCTTTATTCACATTGTAGAGTACACTGACAGTTCATCTTCTTAATGTGAGATTATTTTAACACCATATTTTCGTCCTGTGGAGAGTGTGTGTGGCTCTTCTGACAAATATCAGTGCTGGGCTGTGACTGACAACCCACTCCCCCATGTTTAAAAGTCTATTTCGAGGGAGAAAAGTAATTCATGACATGAATATTCCTTTTTCCTGTAGAAGTAACAGACTCTGTGTCACTCAGTGATCAAACCGAGTCGAAAATGGAGCGTGAAATGACCAACTGGTAAGTCATCTACTGTACCAAAATGAAGTAGATTAGCATCTTATTGAACATGGTTTAATTGTAAACATTGATTGAATTCTCCTCCAGTCTGCACAGATCCCTGGAGTGCTCCAGCTGTAACTGCGTTTTGGGATCCGTCGTTGAATCGACGCCGCAGCATTTGGAAATGCTGCGATCTGTTTTTCTCCTTCACAAGGAGAACATCAACTGGTAAAACCAGCCTGAGATGCATATTGAGGGGATAAGATATTTAAAATTGGCCTCTCACTGGGGTATTGACATCACTGGCAGATATTATGTGTGGGGATAGCGGATGGAAGTTGGGGGTTGCAAGAACTTAAAAATGGGGGCACAGCCCCAAAAAAGGCTGTGAACCATAATAGTACTTGTAGTAAGCTCATGTTACCAGATCAATTCATAGAGTAATCATAACCCCCCCCCCAAAAAAAAGAACACCCATTTTGTTGTGGCGATTCAGTATGACAATTCTCTCATGGTCTCCTCTGCTTTTGTGTTCTTAAAGTTACATCCTTGATCACAGTAGAATGGTGAAAGCTTCGGACTTGGTGTTTGACCTGAAGCCAATTGGTGAAAGCATCAAAGAGGTATGACCATCGGTGCCATTATATTTCAATCATAGCAATGATGTGCTGTTTGTTTGGGAATCAAAACATTTAACTGAACTGATACTCTTCTACATCTACAGGCGATGAAGCAGTTTCAAGCCCAGTTTGATCACATGTCCCGTGTTAAGAGACGCCTGACACAGTGCCTGTAAACTGTAAACAGTGGCAGTGATCTGGATTAGCGTTACAATACAGTGGCATTAATGATGAAACCGTTTCTGTATATGTTTTCATGTTTATTTTTCTGTACATTTATATTTCCTCCAGTTTTCAGTTCTGTATACATTGTGTTATTAGACCCACATTCTGAAATAAAGTGATTTATAATGTTGACTTCTGGTTTGATCTTGTTTTAATCTTTAATTCAATATGCATATATTAGCAATCATTTTAAGATTAAACTCAGAATAGTTTAATGAATCTATTAGAATGTTTAATTTGTGCATCTTTTATATTTAGTTCACAAGCATACCTTTTTCTTTTAAACTACAAAACATTTCACAAGAGCAAACATAAATTATTCTTGATCACCTGTGGATTGTTGTAAAGTATTTTAAACATGAAGGGAAGATGTAATCCATGTCTATGTACTCCACTTGAAAGACACATTTTAAATAATACAAACAAGTCTTGTAATTGGCACCATGCTGCTTTTTATTGCTAGATTTTCTTTTTAGATACTGATTACATTTCTTTTTTGGGGGGGAAATACAAAACCAGACAAGAGGTACACACAGAGCATGCCCAGTTCTCGGAGTGCATAGTTACTACAGAGTCCCTCTTGTTCATTGCAACGTGGGTCAAACAAAGTGATGTCGCTGTTCTGTTCTCTACCACAGAGTTTAGGTTTTCAACCAGAACAGACCGAGTCCTGTCGACCAGAAAAACCTGTGTTTGACACAACATCGAAAATGAGCAAAAGTCCAACCATATTGTCCTATCCAACTAACGGGCGTCAATTGTAATCACGCCATAAATGGTGTTTAGCTGCTAATCAATAATACAGGTTGCCTCAACCTGTTGTTGTTGTGTCAAACCACTATGCGCTACATGTCCACAAGTTTCATAATGTTTGATAAAAAACATTTTGGGATCATAAAGTACACTTTCACATTACAATGTTGGATTATTGCATGCAATACGAATCATTCATTTTTCTGCTAAGCCATGCATATATATATTTTTTAAACTCACATATTCAGGTTTTGTACTTCTTACAAATTTGGATTATAAATCCACACATTGAGAATTACTTTTTCGAACACAGTATTGAAAATGGTGATGATTATGATGATGGTTGCTACACAGAAAGAAACGGCTCTTTAACAAGTATCAAGTTAGGCCATTCTATTGGTCCAAAGAAGACCTACACACAGTTTTGTTGGGGGCATTGAAACCCTGCTACAATACATTTTACTTATTTCTATTGTTTTGGACTGAACAGTTTGACAGTTGGCGGTAAAGTAGAGCAAGACCATTAGCAAAACGCTTAGCACTTTGCTATTGAATTCTTCACTGGGTGGTTAGTTGCTAGTGAGGTGTAATATCTTGGGACTAGCACGGCACTACATGAAGTGAAATGCAATCACATTCTCAATAAGGCTAGTGGCATGCTAGAGCTAACCAATAGGAGTGTGAGGATCCTTCCATTTTACATTACACAATCTTTTCAACATATATACCCGGGCACTAAACTCATGCATTACCGTTGGTTATTGCTCCTAAACCTCTAATCAAATACAATTTTATGGATTAAAATATAACGCTTACAAAACTATGAGGTATTATATACATAACTATGATATGATGAAATGTTGACTATACTGCTACAAATGGACCCATGAGGATGAGATCCAACTCTTAAGTTACAATGCTACTCAATCTTAAGTTAAAATGCTAACATTTTGACAGGTTCCGTTGCTATGGCATCTACAGCTACTCTGGATCTTTTTGGCCTTTGTGCAATAAGATAATTCAGTTGGCATTTGTCTGAATGTTGTCCAGACTATTGTGGACAAAAGGGAGTGTTTTTCCCCTACAACCAAACTAACGTAGATAGTTAATTTATGTACCATCTATAAAACCTCCATCTTCAGCAAACCTATACATGTATAACAATTGTTATATTTTCTAAATTATTAACTTTTTTGCACTGCATCTCAAGTTCTACTAACTTAGCTTACTGAAAGCTAACTGAAAGCTAGCTGTCAAATATAGTAGTTTTTATGCAGATTACTAATCGGTCCCCAACTGAAACTCTTTGTTAGCCTAAACTGGGTCTCGAGTTTGAGTCGACTAAACTTCATGAAGCAAGCATCACTACTGATCATGCATGGCTATTATGGTTGGCACCACTGCCCCACTAAATACTCTAAATGCACATGAGTCTATACATATCTTAATGGAAGACATTGGTGATTTTGTTGCTTTCAAACAACTCGTCACTTGTTTATACAATATACAGTTTGGTCAACAAAATGACAGTTAAGGTAAATTATTGCACAAAGCCCAGTATAGTGTGTGAGTGTGTGTGTGTGTGTGTGTGTGTGGTCATCTAAATTACATTTTTTTTTTATATTACACAATGTAAATAAAGCTGAAATGTCACAGTTGAGTATTAACATCTCCATGGAAACCCGACCACAGAGCAAGGCAGTAGAGGCCAAGCAAGGCGATATTTTTGTACACTTTGCTTTGACATGGTAATATAAATCCAGTGAATGGTATCTAGCCAGAAAACACTGAATACATTACACCATAATTCACACTCCTATTGTCAAAAATATAAACAGAAATCGGCCCATTACCTCACTCACTACCTGCAGTAAATAAAAAGGGAAAACCCTGACACAACTAATGCAAATAAAGGTAATATTGGACAACATTTTTTTTGTGGGCATGCGACATTCCCAGGTGTATATAATAGGCTACCTCAGAATATCTGCACTGAACCCATTTTTGGTGAAGAGTGAAGTAGTTATCAATACCTGTGTGTGCACGTGTTTCTTTGCATAATGTGTGCGCTACATATCCACCATCTGCAGGTCACCCAGCGTCCCCATGAGGTAGTGCAGACGCATCTTACAGCCATTATGCGTCAAATCCCTCCACAGGCCTTGATCATTGTTGCTACAGTATGTTGTGTCTGTCGTTGTGGTAATGTTAAACATTTTTAATTTAACATTGTGTTAAATAATAGGCCTAGTAGTAAGTAGGGGGTTCATTCGAATATTTAAATTAAGCCTGTAAATCCCAATGACATAAAAGATTACCCCCCTCCCCAAACATATTTTTTTTAAATAAAAAAAAGTTGAGAATAGCTTTAGAAGAATCATCCAAACAGGCTTTTCATGGGATGGACACACAGTGACACTTAAAACGAAGTCCAACAGTTATACTGAAACTGAATGCATAGGCCTACATATAGAGAGAAATGAAACCCGTTACTGTTGAAATCCCAGAATCTTTACCATTCTGGACAAGACGGTTGGAGAACACGGGAGAGGTCAGTGTCCCAAATACATCCCTGAGGAGCACCTTTCTAAAGTGGTCACCACTGTCCTGGTTCTGCGTCGTCCACCTTCTTCCGTGGCACCTGGCTTGGTGTGTGCGTGTGCGCGTGTGTGGGCATCTCTGGAAGCTTGTGGTATCCCCCGCTTCTAAAACAAGAAAGCTGACAATCACAAGCATATATCCAGAAGTCGTACTGCATGCATTTGGCGAGTTCTTGGAAAGGGAATCGAATGAAAAAGACACTGACCTTGAAGATGGTTTCCTTCCAACTGCAGAGCGGATTCTTCCATCATCATCATCACTTCCCTCGGCTTGGTGGCTGCAGCTGCACCACACACACACACGCACACACACAGGTCAACAAAGACTAGGTGTGTGTGTGTGTCTTGCAGGGACACACATATTTCGATTATCCAGACGGAATTACTGCTTTAGTTTTACGGCCGGGAAGACCCAAGACTTGACAACACTAATGTAGAGGAGAAAATACTGACGGTCCCGGAGGGCCCAGGAGGAGGAGAAGATCTCCTCTCCTCCCCCGTTCTTCTCACACCCTGCTCTCTACGCCATCTTTACACCCGTACTACTATTGACGGGACTCTATGGCGATTGCGCGGTAAACATGTCAATCAAATCCCTTAAGTCCGCCCCTAAAACCTAGAAATGTGTAAACATAGAAAGGTCCACGTGACTGCGCAGATCCGCATGAATGAAGGGTAAAATAGTTCAGCCTAAAGGGCCCCAAAGGATTTTTTAAATCCAAATATATTTTTGGCGTAAGATATCTAGGCTATACACTTGGCCTATATACACAAGCAAAAATATACTTATAATATACTTCAATGCACATTTTTATTAATAGCCTACTTCAATGACCCAACACAGTCCATCATGTACATGTAGGCCATGCTCATACAGCAAATAAGACAAAATAGCATGGCACTTATTTTTATTCAAATAAAATGCATAAATCATTTTGACAATACATAGACTAAACACAACATGATATTATATTTGATTGATAATCATATCAATTAATAAAACTGGTTTTTATATCCAGCATGATGCCAAAAAAGGTGTCAGAAATTATTTTTTACAATCACAATTAAAAAACCCAAACTGCATGTTCGGTTGAGCATACTGGCATGTACAGGAAACTAATTTTTGAAGCACTTCAATTTCTTCAGTACTTGGAATTAGCCTATTTAATATGTGACAGATATTTAGCATTGCATACAATCAACAACATTGTTTTCACCCCAAAAAAAAAAAAAAAAAAAAAACCCTAGTTAATGGTGGAAGGAGAGTAAATTGTCCAATAGTAAATTGTTCAAAGCTGCTACACCGAACACATTTCTCTTACAAGAGTATAGTCGACCCCCTTCCAAGGTCGTAATCAGAACGGAAACGTAAAAGTCTGGAGGAGGTCGTGGATGTAGAAAAACAAAACACTCGGGATTTAGACTCTTAAGACAAGAGTCTTTTAGAATAGTGAGTTTCATCTTAAATCTATCGTGTTGATTCTTTATTTTATAGTCTATTTTATCCCCACTAAAGAGGAGTGGCTATCGGCAATGAACACGAGGGGCCAGATTGTATTTTGGCTGCAGTTCTAGCAAACTAAACAATTTATGACTGATTGGCAGTAGCAGAGTTAGCCCCATGTTAACAGAAACCTACATACGTTCCTGGGAACTTTGACGACGGGGAACCCATAAGCATGGCACTTGAGTGGCGGGAGAGTCTACGATCTAAACTGTGAGCTACATTTTATTTGTGTTGCCGATTAGCCATTACATCTACAGCTACATAGTCACCTACCCTGTAGTGATATCACATGCGGGCGTGTCCATCCAGAAGTACGATGGAACCGACCAGCCTACCCGGTGGACTGGACCAACTGGTAGGCTAATCCCTCTATCATACATCCAGATGGACCCTCCCACTTGTGATGTCACAAAAGGGCAGATTTTGAAATGGCTTGTAATGGCTGATCAACGTCACACCTGGCGGTGGAATAGGGGGCCCTTTAAAATGGGACACGCACTGAGATGGTGGTTAGTGTTAAACACAGAGGAGGACGTGCGGTTCCACGCTCGTTTTTACTCAACATTTGCATATTTATATGGACATAGAACAGGTGCTTAACGACCAATGGAAGAGAATACACAAAAAAAAACAACTCAAACTTCAGGGACAGCACCAAACACTAAGCGCCTGGTGATGCCACATAGATACAAGTGTATTGGCGGATGACATCACTTGGCACCATTTCAGCCGATCAGAAAAAAGCAGCTGCAATGACACCCTTTTCCCCAGAGGTGGTGCTGTTCCTGAAGTCGAGTTCTGATTCGAGTTGCTCTTCTAAACGGCCAGACTACAGGTCTTTTCCTGCCTGCTTATTGTGACCATGAGAGTGGTCCAATCAGCGAACGACGTAGACGCCAACATTTACCAACTACTCGCTACCCCACCTAGTAATCTGCTAATAAATAAAGTTGTATCTCTGTAGATGGGGTAAGGAGTGTGAGGCGTGCAGAACAATACATTGCGACAGCTTTTAAAAACAACCCAAGGCACACACAGCACTTCCCTTTGTTCAAGAGCACAGTGGAGGCAGAAACTCAAATAAATGTCTACCTTGTCGTCTAGCTAACGCTGGGACAGAGGGCTAAGGAGCCCACATAGTTGTCTGACACGGAGGTTGCATCTCGGGAAGAAATCGACTGTGGAAATGAAATGGAGGCTCGAGTTGCGAACGGCGGAGTCCGTTAGTGCAGGAAGCGGATGCTCATTTTCTGTTCGACGTCCACCTTCTCCAGCACCTGGGAGAAACGTTCGGAAACAACAGTGATTTTGGTGGTCAGGGTGTTTGACTCCCAGCCAAAAGGTTCTGGGTTTGAACCCCAATGTCCACAGCAACCAAACGCTTGAAAACGACCCGCGATGACAGCGCCATCTCGGGTAAAACACAGGGTATTGCAATTGATAGTTTTGATTGACTCAGACATGTTCCAGGTGATTTCAGTTATCGATCAAAGTGACGTCACGAGACCAAGTCATTTAAGCCCAAATTAAAAAATAAATACATACAATAGTGTTCTACCAGCAGGGGTGCTGTTCCTATCATTCAGAATAAAAAATGAACCAAACTACCGGCCGTGTTTGAATGTTTAGTGAAGGACAAGGCCCTGGCTTAGGACGAGGTATTGGCTCGGAACAAGGAAACATTACCTTGATGAACTCATTAAAGGAAATGGAACTGTCTCCATTCTGGTCCGCTTCCTGGATGGTCCTGTCGGCGATGCTGCCCAGCTGCTCGTCTGAGATGTTCACGCCCACCATCATCCTCAGCACCTGGGACAAGTAGAGAGTTCCACCAGCAGGGCTCCAAATTAACCTTTTTACTTGGTAGGACTGGTGCTCCCAAATTCAAAAAGTTAGGAGCACCAGCAAACATTTAGGAATACCCACCAAAATCTACCAAAAATATATGTAGTTTTTTAAAAACATTTTTTTACAATATAACAGTCTGGTTTACAAGTAACATAGAACGATGAACAAGCTTATGCTCCCGCTGAAGGATTGAACTCTGAAGCTGCACACACACTGGCTTGCGGCGCTCAGCTCGCCCTGTTCTAGTCGCTCCGGAGGCGCATCGTTGAAATGTCAATGATTTCACAGTAAAGAAACCACCATCCGCCTGATTCTATTTACTCACGTCTTAACGCTCTTTACTGAGTTTGAAGGAACGGCGGCTCACTTGCCCACGGTAATCAGTAAGCGGATCAATAAATAAATCTAAAGAACCACATTCATTGTTATCATGTCTTGACAGACGAAGATTTATTTTGGATGATTATATGATTATTAGCCGACTGCAATGATGCACATCACAAAATGCTTTTTAGCCTAATTTAAAATAGGATTTTGTTATAAAATTGTGATATTAAGCATTTCAAACGGCTCTTATAGTACTAACTAGCGAATGTACAGAGAAAGAGACATTTGACTGGAAAAAATACAAATAAAAAAGGTTGCACTCCCACAAACGCTCCCAAACAATGTACAGGTACACTGTACAAACAATACTTACTATATAAATACTGTACAAACAATACTTACTACTCCAACTACACAATCCTGTCTTTCTGATGCAGCGCAAAAGTGTTTTGTGTCAACCATGTTGGCAAACAGTCATTAAACCGGGGCTTACGACAATTACAGCTCTGAAATGATCAAAACCAGGACGGTAGCACAGAATTATAGAAAATGGTCGTGCAAAAGCGACAGAAAACAGGAAGTTTCCACAGCTACTGACACGATGGGAGGACGGCACAGAGATGGCTAAATACAGGACATTATGACTGTGGCTGAGATAATCGGCCTGTAGTAACGGAAGATAAATCACATCATTATACAAAGTCTGCTCTGCATTCACCAGGTAATCCACACGTCTACTGCGATCGCATACCATTACATCACAGCGAAAGTGGAACAATACGTTTCCTGGGAGGCGAGATTAACACAAGGTGTGTTTATGATCGATGTACTTATGGAGTTTCACATAACATTTGAATTTTGTCGCCCCCAATTTCTGGTTCTACAGCATAGTCCAAGTCCTACCTGGAGCAGTTCGTCCCGGGAGATCTTATCGTCTCTGTCCAGGTCGTAGAGACGGAAGGCAACTAAAGAAGAAAGCAGGTTTTTTTTATTCACAGACACAGTTTTGTTTAGCGCAGGCTGGTTTGGGTTTTTCACTTCAGATGTGCAGTATAACACCATCATCCTGTACAGTGACATTTTGGCGGGTAATTTGCGTAATACAAAAACAATGAAAAATGAACTAAAGTAGCAAAAGAAAAGTAAATAAATGAAACAAAACATTTTATTGACAGTTTACGGTTACAAGATACTGTACAATAAAGTTAACCAATTGTTCTACGCGAGACGTTTGGACTCACAGAGCAGTTTGTTGGTTCTGCTGTTGAGCGGCTCGCTGGCTGCGGGGTCCTTGTTCTTCTCGTTGTCCTCGATGGGCCTAAAGTGGGCCAGGGTCCGCATGAAACCCCGGAAGTTCACCTGGTCCTCGCTGGAAACCCAACACAAACAGTTCACATCGTTAGCCAATGCAGTAAAGTGGGTTTAAAAGCTAGACTGTTGCTATGGACACAATCGACATTGCTCAATTTCGCTATATCAATGTTGCTTGTTTAGCTAAACACAAAGCGGATTAAAGCAGACCATTTAAAAACAAACCTTTACAAATGTGTCACTGACCCCCCCTGCTGGGGCTCCAAGCTGTTCCAAATCAAACTAACCCCAAGGAAGCCAGAGCACCAAGCACGCATGTGAAACCATTTTAAAAACCATCTGCAATATTATTATTTCCTCTCTTACATTATTGAGTGAGTTGTTTTCTGAGAGATGGGGGGG
>OMKN01065604.1:0-10168 GCA_900302345.1 Melanonus zugmayeri
ATCTTTGGAGAATGCTATGTTTGGCCAGGGAAGTGTTGAAGTAGAAGGATTATTGTTGTATCCTTTTAACATTTCAGTACAAGCTCAATTATGAGGATCATTTCTTGGTTCTTCTTGGTTTTTTTAATCAAGAAACTTTGTTGAGGCTTTTCAAACCCATATATTCCCCATGCATTGCACAGAATCACCAAGACAACAGCTCCTCTTTTTACATTGTCTGAGGAAACTAAGGTCAAAGCCTTTGTAAAAACCAAATACCTCACATGTGACTTTGCATTGAAATATTGAGAGACTCCTATGAATTGCAGGGGAAAATGCTTACACTTGATTATGCAAACCATGCATCGCAGTGGACTTTGAATGGAGATTACATTACTGTGGTTTCATGTAAAGAATGTTTTTGTTCCATTGTCCATGGTATAATGGCGTAATTGGAGACGTTCGACTTAATACCCTGCCAAGCAGCGCTTCTATCCAGCCACCTATTTCATCAATGCTAAGTCGACCTTATCATGGGCGCTTTGAAACAGTGTTTCAGAGCTGTTTCAGCCACCACCACTTTTGCTTGATCATGCTTTTGAAGACGGAATGTGAAATCTCGCATGCCATCTTCAAAAGCAAAAGTCGATATTTGGAATTGCAATCTGAGACCCGGGCCGGAGGGTCCAGTTGTTCTGCTGTTGACGGCGGGCCCCTCTGGCTGAACTGTTGAATGATGAGGAGCTCTTGATTATTGTCATCAATGTGTGTATGAATGGTCTAGTTTACATTCAATGAAGGCTCAGAAACATGAATGCCAACCCTGTGTAATTAGGAGATTTAGTCAAACTGATTGAGTTTCAACACTGTTTTGCAACATGCTTTCTGCACTGCTTATTCTAACGGTGCTGTGCTATTGGTCCGGAACAATGAAGCAAGATCGCCGTGGTAGATAACAGTTGGCTTACCAGGCGTTTATTATCATCTCAATGATAAAGACCTTTAATGTGATGTTAAAACTGCTCATAAAGTCATTAAAACCTAATCCATGTCGTGCCAATCTCGACTGCAGTTCCATATCCTACAAGGACTATAGGACTTTACCAGAGCAATACATTGGTTTGGCCAAAATATTTTCACAAGGCAACAGATTTCCTCCTCCCCTACGGTCATAAATTTGAATATCTTTAGGGGGTAAATGGTGCCATTAAGCCCATACACAAACTACAGTTCATGTTTGAGACCAATTAAATCACTAAGCATTACAGCATTAATAAGCATTAAATTAAATTCAATACAATCAAATCTAGATCTATACCAAACATTTGATCTACGTATATGCTAAACATTGATTTAATATTGAATAATATTAATATGTGCTTCCGTGTCATGTTTGAACATGTTTCAACGTTTAATTATAATTATTGTAAAGCTCTGCTCTAGGTCTATCTAATATTTTACTTATCAGTTGGTAGAAGTGTATAGTGAAGTTGTACCTGTTCCTTCAATTATTTGCTTACAAAATTGGAAGTTTCTCTTTCACTTTTGCTTTTACACTTGTGTAAACTTTCTTATCGTATCCCATCTATCTCGCCCTAATACATTTTTAGCATGAAATGCATGCATGAACAACAGTTAACAACAGTGCTAATCGGAGCATGGTTCAATTCCGATCACCCAATCTACCTTGAGCCTACATCCATACATCCAGCTGGAAAACTAACAAAAGCCAGCTGGTCAGTTAAGCGAAAGGAGTATCCAGCCATTTATTATTGATGAGAATGAAAGCAGATGCTTCACACTAATGGCTTATCTCGCTTTTCTGTTATGCAGCATAGGTCTATATAGGAGTGACCTCTGCCTACTCCCCCCATCCCTGTGTTTGCATTGATCAATAGAGCTCCAGCTTGGCCCTTTGGCCCATTTCCCCTCTGTATCATTTTAATGAAGTGTGGCAACAGTCCTCTCAGGGGGAACCCGGTATATACTCTACGTCTGGAGCAAAAGAATAATAAACAAAACACAAACTGTTGAAGTAACTTTATCTCTTTTAGAGCTTAACCAATGAGGGATTTTGGGACCCACTTATAATGATATTTGGGAAGGATTGTTTTTATATATTTTCTTTTGGTTCTATTACATATTAAACTATATCCGAATACATGCAATAGAAGGACACATATATGTGCTTTATTAACAACGTTTTGCAATTGAACAAATCTCAATATTACATTGGCAATTATAGATTTCTAAATTCCTACAAGCATAGAACAATGTAAAACAGTATTTACACGTTTAGTTCTGCCAAGGCCATAACTTTTTATGACTGTGTTGCCTGCAATTAATAAACCTTTGTTTGGTTTGGACTTTGCTTTATGAAGAAATTAACCTCAGCCTTAGATGGAGCGGTCGTCTTTATTCTTTTTTTAAAGTCAAGTTTATTTATATGGCACGTGATTATACATCAAAATTACGGTCTCAGAGGGATTCACAGGTCCACACTCAAGCAGGATTTGACAACATCCCCTAAGGTCTCCAACAAGCATGAACAAAATTCCCCAAAACACAATGGGAAAAAGGGAAGGCCCATATTTGGACTTCCACTTCCAGGATGGCTAACTGGCCACATTATTCATTTGTTATTTAAATATCACTATCACTAAAAATCACTTTTGGAAAACACCACTTCTTACAAGGTTGCACTTAAAATGTTGAAGGATTTTCAAAATATTGATTTAGATATTAATAATGAATTTAATTAATACAATTGGCATTTAAATGCCAAATGCCAATAAGTATCACAAATGACTACCTGAGATGACCCTTTAATCTGACTGACTACAAAATGTATTTTGGTTGTGGTCGAAACACAGTGTTTTCGTCTGGACTTCTATTACATTATCTCCATGAATCATGTAGGCAAAGAACCAGTCCAGTGATTATTCAATGCCAGATATAACGTTTTTTGCCTCTTACAAAAAAAAAAGATGTACCAGAAGTGTTGCAATTCCCCTTTAAAGTCCTCATCTAGGCTAATGGCGTCCATTCAATCAGATGGATTGTGTGTCCTCTCAGGCCAGAGGAGCAATGAACTTCATGAAGACTTCAGATCTGTCTTCGGATGTAAAACTGCCAAAATCAAATTGGTTTTTTAGAGGGTTGGCAACTAAGATGGAAACACGTGGAAACAAAAGGGAGAAAACTCAGGCAGAATTTTATATTGTCTAGAAATTGTGATATCATTTCTCTGTCCTGCCTCAGGTGAAATGGAGCCAAAGTTAGAAGAAGTTAACTTGAATCGTCAAAAAGTAAAAAACCATAAACTCCAGATTTAGTTGAATGTAATATTCTCCCATTGTCTGCTCCTCCCTCCACAGACACAGCTTGCTGAGGTGTGCGTGCCTCCAGAAGATCGAAGGGGAGCAGCTGGTGGATCCATGCTAATGGAAAGAATATGAGTCTTAGGGGGAAAAAGTCATCATTGTCTAAGACGGTTTTGTGCTCCTCTCTGTTCTCCCAAGAGAGAGAGAGAGTGAGAGAGAGAGAGAGGTGTGTGCACAGTATCTCAATACCTCATACATAAATATCTCTATGAAATGTATGTATGAGCATTGCCTCAGCGGTTTCTAAGAAATGGAGTGTGTGTGTGAAGGACCGTGCTGGGAAGGGAAGCTACACAGGGTTCACAGTAGATTCCAGTTCAGGTTGCTGCAGTGTGATCGGCGGCCTGTGGAGGGTGGCGTCCTTTGCGTGTTGTGGTGTCCTGTTGCTACACGTCTCCCTCAGACTCAGCTGTTGAGCGCGGAATGTCATGCCGGTGCCCGTGCCTGGGCTCCAGCACGGCCCGCGGGCCAGGAGCACTCAGCAGCCTAGCAGTTACCGGCTTAGCCTCGCAAGACCATTCATTCTGTGTGACTTGCTGCACTACTAGATGGTGCTTTGATACTGATAGGGTGTTTTGACTCCCTCTCAAAGGACTTCACAGGTGCATATGAACAGCGTCAGACATCTTGATAAATATTCCCAAAGTGATTTAATCGCTTTGCAAGCACAAGCTGATTTACAAATCACCTTGTGATCACTTGCCATTGTGGATACCGTAATGCATCCAATATGATTACTTAATGTGTGCTTTATTTTGCCATGTGGATTGTGTTGTTTCAGATGGAAGAATAAAAGCATGAATTAAAAAGCAACAAGTCGATGCCAAAACGACCAAGATTAAGAAGCTTAACGTAACATTACATGATATCCATGTACTCTGTTTCCGTTTCACTTCTACATGTTTTATATGTTAATAATTATCTAGCGTTGGTTTAATTGCCATCATGCATAACCATGTGATACTGCAGTGTGGAGAGTGGAACTGAATAAAATACTTCCCCTTTTAATATTCCCCAGGTGCTGCCAAAGCATCGTACTCACTTCACAGGACGGAGTGCGGTTCGTAGCGCCGACCGGTGAGTTTCACATCCTCTTCCAATGGTCCCCGGTGTGTTTGATGAAGGGAAAACTCAACTCAAAAGAGCAAAACAAACAAAACCAAAAAAGCACCGGATTATTTTCTAATACGATTGTCTTACTACTTGGCAGACCTGAAAGAAACTTGTTAAAATACCTGGCAGCGACTTGCCTTACCAGGCACCTCCACGGACCCAATCACTGTTAGGGCTCCAAGTCCTAATCCTGCATAATCATTGTCACACGCAGCTTAGTCGCCAGTGACTCAGCGTCGTAACTTGACTCCCGATGAATATGATGAATTTCAGTGAGCTAGCCTGGGCCCTGACATCCTAATAATAGAATGCAACGCAAGGCTGTCAAACTTTACGATGGATGCTTTTTCGCTTACCTTTCTAATGACTTCATTTGTATACAAGACTCGGAGGAGAGCTCTGTTGCATTCTGAAGTCTGCTGGGTGAGGAGGACTCGGTTTGCACATGTGCAGTGTTGGTAATTTGGGGTATAGATGTTCGGCTAGGAAGAACAAGCGCCCTTTGTGCGCTGTGGAGAAAAAAACGAAAACGTATTATCCACCGTCTGTCAAAGGTTCTCATAGCATGGTTTGAAATGTCTATGTAGACTATGAGACATTGTTTAAATGTCAGAGATGGGCAGTTTGTAGACTTTACACTCGCTTCTCTTCCAATTAATACCAGAATCTGCAGAGTATACACCTTTGGTGTGTGGATGTGTGTGTGGTCTAGACTTTCTGTTCCTACTTGTGGTTTTGGTTGCTTGAGTTGTCAGTGAGCCAGGATAATTTGGTCTCATGCAAAAATGTACAATGTGTTGTTCTAGATAAGCGTGCCAGCTGAATGCCTTTTATGTACATATTGTACACACTATAGTGTGTTTGTAATGTGGCATGGTTGTGTACTTTATTTGATATTGTGCTATAATGGTGAAGTAGAAACAATTATTGAATATATTTTTTTATTTAATATATTAAGATGATGCCCCCTGTAATGTTAAATACATCTTTCAGCCTAGCTACATGATGCATCACATGGCCAATATATGAAATAGTCATCCTGGTGTCACACCATTCAGTTTTCAAAAAGCCATCGTTTTTGCAGTAGGTTCAATGACGCTGCAGGAATCTCTCCCAGAACCAGACTTTAGCACGGTGCACCTTGTGGCTCATCAGGAGTGGGCTATCTGAGGAAATGAAGTCCAAACTGAATGGATTGTGTATCTTGGTACGGCTGTGTGTGTGTGTGTGTGTCAGCTCCATTAGTCCATCCGTACCTGTGACGAATATACCCCAGTTTGCCATGAAAAGTGGCCTACACTGCATCTCTGTGAGGACTAATCCTCACAGAGGATAGTAGGATTAGGACAACTAATCCTACTATCCAATCAATCAATCAATCAATCTTTTTGTACAAAACAACAATAGAAAGTGCTTAAGAAGAGAAACATTTGAGAGGTAGATTAAAACAAAAACGAATACACACTACCTGATTTAAAAGAATCTGAATATATATATTGTTTTTAAAAATCAGGCTTTGCCATTTGATCATTGTAGCCTCGATGACACATTTGATTGATACTGCTTCAGCATCTGGAGGGACTCTTGAGGGTCCCTTCAGACTGCATAAGTCTGAAGGGACCCAATCAGGCTGAATGTTTGCTTTTAAGTGTTGGAGAGGAGGTCACAGTGATTGTAGAGGACAAAACTGTTTCGGCTATCATGATCAGGAACCAAACACAACAATAGTGATACGATCTTGATGGAACATAATTGAGAGTAGTCAAAGCAGTTTGGAAAACTATAGTCCCTTTTTTATTATATTCTTATTTGTTCATCAAATAGCCACCTCTCTACTGTTCAGTCATAGGGCATCTTATTACCGCCTACCTATTTTTCAACTATATGAACCACAAACATTATTACACAAGGTTTCATTTGTAAATACTTACTTTGTCAAAACTTCTCTCTGCAGACCAGCGAGAAATTTTGACGAAGTATTTACAAATGACCTTGTGTAATAATGCTTGTGGTTCATACAATTGGTTGAACAATAGGTAGGCAATTCATGTGCATAAAAAGTCATCACAGTCTTACGCAAATGTAAAAACCTGGCTTCTAGTGATAAATTGACAATATAACATATTGCTCTATTATACTCTTTTTAACACTTATTTTCTTTAACCAAATCAAAATATGACTTGCGTGATGACTACCTCTGCTCACGGAAATGCTTGGAGTGAATTATTATAAGTCATCTTTTAGTATCATTATTATTGTCCCTGAGTAACGCTGTGCCATTTCATCACCCTGAGCACTTTATGACTTCTTCCCAGGAATTGCTATCACATAACTAATGCCTGTGTATATTTTACTACAGGGCTTCTTTCTCCAACTCATTAAAGTGTGTCAGAGCCAATCTTCGTCTGCCTCTGTAGCTCTCTTGCTCTGGAAGCAGTCTATCGCGGTTAGGATTTAATAAAATCCAGTGACCTTGTGTGAAATATTCATCTTATTTGCCCTCCAGAAAAGGGGGGGGGGGCAACCACAGCAGCTTGCCTAAATGCTGGTGAATTTGATGGAGTCATATGATCTACGTGATGTAATGTGTAGACACTGTCTCTTTGGAGATATTAATGAAAGTATTCTTCTTCTTGAAATGTTGGACACCTTGGTGACCATTGTTTTAGCTGACAGAGCGAGAGAGAGAGAGAAATACCATGTCGAGATTATAGCTGAATGTAACAAATATACATATCTGTTGTGGGTACAGTGAACAGGCTCCTACAAATCACACAAGTCGGTAGTACTAATCATTATTGTCCTTCCACTTGCTCTTGCCCTTGCTTTTATTTCTTGCCCAGGCAATAACTCTTATCTGTTCTGGGTGATAAGCTCTCTCGGATGATTGCCTGGTTGGATAACTACTGTTATTTAGCCAGCAAGGGCTCATCTGTATTCCTATTTAGATCAGTCACATCTTATATTATTACATGGAACTGTTGGAGGTTAAAAAATAACATTTCAATATTAGAATTATATTAGAATTGCAATATTAGAAAAACGGTATTGGATATAAAAATATTACTCTTTATACTATTACTATTATATGGGCAGTTGAAACAAGCTGTTGTAGTGTAAGAATACTATTATTCAAAACCAAACCAGGTTTTTGTATTTTCTGGTAAAAAAAAGTATTAGATTAACTTAGTGCATACTCTATTTGTAATTGTCGATGTGCATATGCTGGTTTTTGTTGTATATACATGCAACAAAAACCTTGTTGTGGGTAATATTTCCAGGCTAAATGATTCGTCAAAAGAAAAAAAATCCACTCTTTCCAATTTTCTCTTACACACGCAGTTATTTTTATATTCCTGCATTGTTAAATGGCCTTGACAATGTTGTTGACAGCATTTAAAGCGATTTTGACACTGACCATCTCTGTTAAAAACATCACTTTGTCCCATTGTGAAAAAGTATCACCTGGCACCAATTTGAGCTGAGCCACAACCAGTGTTTGGCACCATCTGTGCGAATGGTCTGGTGAGGTTTGGTAACTCTTTAAACAGATGAGGCTCAACGTTTAAAGACTGAACAGTGTGCAAAGATAATAATGTATTTTTTAGCAATCAACAACACTCAACTCTGATGCTTTTGAGCACTGGTTTCATTCCATAGAGGAGTGCAGCAGAGTGATCGCTGGCACAGTGCTCACAGTGCACCCTATACCATCTTGACATGTGAGTGATGGGAAGCAATCCGTGATTGCGTCAAGATCTTGCTCGCGGGGTCAGTCAAACTGAAAAGCCCCAAAAGACCGAAGCATGAAGGCCTCTTTGTAATGCTCCCTGTGGTTTCACAGTCCAACAAGAGGCTATTTGTGGAGTGAGTGATATCTGCCACCCGTCAAGCCTGATTTATGTGGATTGCCTGGCAACCGGTTCCCCCCCAACTTACCAACCTTTTAGCTTGATTACAGAACTCTGAACGGAAACCAATAGAGATAAAATACACAGCAGGTCCGTGGCTCGTACACGCTCAGCCATATTTAACAGGATTAAGTCAACAGAAAACATGTGTTTATCTGTCCGACACCACCGGCAAGGACAAATAGGTCAAGAAACCGACGTGGGAATTGTCAGTTTTTTTCCCCGGTTGTTTTTTTCTTCTTTTGTATGGTGGTTAAACCGCAATAGTGGTAGCACCAGTGGAATTTGTCACAGTGGAGAAGGATTCTTGACCCTCTACGGTTGGAGTAGAGGTCGGACTCTCGTACACATGTTAACACACCACAGTAGTCGAGATCACTTGCACTCGCTGTCCAATGAACTCCTTGTTATGAAGTACCATGTCATAGCAAACGACAGTTAAATTAAAGACCGTTCCCTCTGGTTGCTAGTGCAGATGTGAGCGGAGTTGAGTCGTATATGTGACGCATTATCATTCGAATGTCATTGATATAGAGGACAGCAAAAAAAAAAATATTGGCACCACATCGTAGAAGATGTGATCCACTTGGCTTGTATCGAATGCCCTTTCGGAACGTGTTGGCTGTTCGCCAAGCCCAGGTGATGGCTGCCAAAAGGTCCTTGGTTCCAGTGGGAGTCAAAACACAGTCAAGTCAAAACATACAACTCTTATCAATCTTTCACCTAAACATTTGTGCATGCGTGATGAACATTGTCCAGTGACCGCTGCTAGAAATGTGCCAACAAACACCCTCTTTTTTTTTGTTGGTGCTTTTGCAGACATCCGTGCTTCATCGTTTTCTCGGCTAGAACACTGTGTCCTCCCCAGAAGCATCCCAGCAGCTCCAAATTATATATTGCAACTATAGTGTTCATTTATGGCCACATTCTTACTTTGGTCACAGAAAACAAGTCTTCTTTGTCTCTTTTGGCCCATGTTGTGTTGTCGTCTCTGTCCTCTCATGTTAACAGAGCTAGGTCACAGATTACAGGAACAATAAAGCGGCGTTGCAATATATCTTTTTTTTAATTCCTCATTATCGGATTGAACCACCCTCCTCCCCGAGCGCCAACCGCGCTATGGCGGAGGCTCGCGTTCGCTTTGATGTTGTTAATTATTCTGCAAGGCTTGGAAGAAAAACGAGGGCAGAGCGAGCTGCTACGCAATACCGGCGTCTCCTGATAGCGTAGTGTTATGTTGAGAGCGTTGGAGAGGGAGAGAGGGGGAGAATGAGAGAGAGCAAGCGATATAAGAAAGGGCTTTTGCTGTGCTGAGTGTTTTGCATACTCCGCCGGTCTCTTCCAGATCTGTCACCCAAATAAGCAAAAGAAACTGGCCTCAGGGCTTCCCAGAGGATTCTGCCCAAAGTATATCGCTCTTCTGCATGACAAGAACAACAATCAAAATTGAGTCAATTTTCATGTTTATTCCTTGAATATTTCGAAAATAACCCCCTTTTAAGGCATCATTTTTTCAAATGTAAAATACAGTGTGTCAAAAGTGATCTCAAGCTGCTTCCCAGTTGCGTCGTCTTGACGGAAACTAAAGTCTGGCTGTAGCCATGCTGTGGACTCTTTCTGTTGAACAGAGACTGCTCTGCTTTCAGTGGCCATGTGTTGCATGGGAGGGGGGCGGCGGGTTACACAATGTTCTCATCTGGTTCCAGAACCGGACTCGGCCTGTCTCTGCTCTGCTGGCAAGGCTGATGGAGGGTCTCAATGATTTGGGGTGGCGGCACTGTG
>OMKN01065608.1:0-11786 GCA_900302345.1 Melanonus zugmayeri
ATTTTCAGCGATAAAAAACCAACAAACTTTTGTTATATGTAATGTTTTTAAGAAGCTCTCTCCGAGTTATATTTTGTCCCGATATATCGATTCTTCAAAATGGCATATCATCTCAGCCTTATTAATCATACTCTGAACGTGCTGACACCGCAGAGGCCAAAGGTTACGCACCTGTTCTCTTTGCCGTTCTGCAGGAGAGAGTGTCGATCGGTGCCGGCGCGGTCCGTGCACACGTATGTATTCCGACGTGTCATGGAGCTTCCTGGGATGTTATTCTATGGCGCAGAAAAAAATAAAAAGACAAATATATGAATACCTACCATCTGTCATATATACTGTTATCCAACAGAACTACACAACCCACTGGAGGGAATTGTTTCAAGCTTTGGCTAAAACGTCATTGGTTGGTGTTGTCTGTGGCTGGCAGCTCAAGTGTAGCTAGTGCAATGATCCCACACTATTAATACTATTCTCAAGGTGTATAGGATGTATGCGGTCAGTGCAACACTGCATCTCAGACTCTGTTGGAGCTTATTTAATGGAACGCCTCTCGAAAAAGTCTCCAGTGGTTGTATTATTGAAACTTGATACCGAAGCCGAGTTCACAACAAAACATGCTGTTGCCGGAGTTTGAAAATGCAAAAGGGCACGCTGCCCTGCTGCATCAATTTAATGAGACCTACATTGACCACAGGTGCACCCGGAGTTCGTTTTATACCGTCGCTATGGCAACTGTCAGTCACTCATATGAGAGGCCTATAAAAAGATTTCTAGAGGTCCAATGGAAAATGTTTACATGGTAGGGCAATGGAGATGCCGCGATCGGTCTCTTCCTTTATCTGTATAGTTGACCAACCTTGCGTAAAACGTCTGTAAAAGTCATATATCTGTATGTCAAAGTCTGTCTTGCTAAATGACTTTATATCACGTCGGTGGACGTCAGGCGACCAGACACACTCACCGTGGTGGCGGTCATCTCCTTGCGGCGGTCGGGGATCTCCGACTTGTTGGGATTGTTGGCACTGCTGACCATGGGGCTAGAGGGGGGGAGGCTGTGGCTGCCCATCACACTGCAGCTGGCCTTGCGGGACGGCATGCGGCCCTCCCTCAGCTCCCGGTCCCCTGTGCTGGTGGGGCTCCGCTTGGGGTGCATGACGGGCATGGAGGGGCCGCCTGGACATTGGAGGACAAAAGGGTCATAGAGAAAAACAGGTAAGGTGACGTTCTATTGGACACGAGGGTGTGTGTGTGTATGTGTTTGTGTGTGTGAGTGAGTGTGTGTGTGTATATAATGGGCGTCTTGTGTTCTATTTCACGCTTAAGAATTAAGCTGATGCTCCTGGTTGATTGTGCATTTTAATGCACGATGGGGGATTAGGTATTTACTTTGGGCAAAATGCTAACCATTTTATTCGGAAGTGACTTCATTCATAGTATTCATTAAGGGGCAGGTAGGCGTTGGCAGGGGCGGACTGGGACCAAAAAATGGCCCTGGAGTTTTTTTTAAAATTATATTTGTTGACGGAGGATAGCAGGGGCCGTGGACCGCATCGCATTACTGACAGCTAGCGTAACATTTACCATTAGCCATTCTTTTTCTTTTTCTTTTTAATATCGGCCCAATTGTCCAGTGGCCCACCGGGAAAACTTCCAGTGCTCACGATGGCCAGTCCACCCCTGGGCGTTGGACATCTTGCTTGAGGATGCCTACAGGTAGGCTGCAGACATTGGGGATCGAACCCAGTACCTTTCAGCTGGGCTACACTATCCTGCCCCCATTATAATACAATATAGTATTGTAACAAAAAATGAAGATAAATATCACTGAAAAATCCATTGAACCTAAAAACCTAAAGATACTAATCTATACATTGAACCACCACCAATATTAGACTCACAGAAGTCGCTGTGTCTTCTCTGCCTGTGGTAGGTGGAGGCGCTGCGCTGGGTCTTGCTATGGGAGGAGGAGGAGGAGGAAGAGGAGGAGCCGGTGGCCGAGGAGTGCTTGTTGGTTCCGTTGGTGATGGGGCTGGGTCGTACCCGCGCCAGGGAAAGACTGCTGGCAGAACGGGTCTCGCCTGTCCCATCCTGTTACCGCGGGCGACAGATAGAGAAGGTGTGACCATACCAGATCTGTTGGCGATCCGCTTGTTGACCGTGGCTCTGTGTCGTTATAGCGTTTCAGTATTGCTTTTTTTATATATATAAAATCAGTGTGTTGGCAATTGTGTTTGAGCTTACTACTGTATTATTATCATATCACGTTTTTTTTTCATTTTCATTTTTCCATTTTTCTATTTAAAAGCAACACTAAAAAACACTTTATATGTAGCATAATTGCCACAATTACAGCAATTACACTACCTAGAAAGTATGTGCTGTTTACATTCTATATAAAATCACCAAGTGTTGCGATGGCCATTCTGGTCGTGGTACCGGTACTGAAAAAAATATGTGAACATAACAGCAGTAGCACACAGATGACACTTTGACACAATCACATTGTTGTAGCTACATACTTTTGGACAGCTCACCTCTGTCTTGAGGCCCAGCAGCAGGTAGGTGGCGGTGACCTCGTTGTATTTCTGATTCAGCAGAGAGTCCTTGATTTCCTCCGGTGTGAAACCCATTCCAACCATCACCTCTAAAAAGCCACACAATAACGCAGGACAGTCAAGGGAAAACAGGGAACAGAAAAAAACAACCAATTGGATTTCTTCTATCCATTTGGTAAAAATGGATTTGTGACGGCAAACACTGTTTTGCTTCGAGTGCACCTAACATTTGTGATGTCACGGTCTCCATCACAGGTCTTTAATAGGTATACATGAATAACCTGGAGCCAAGATGGAAGCTTCAGTTTCTTGATAGCTCACCTATACGGCTTGCATCGCTGAAGTCCTCGACCGGCTCCACGTGGGGCTTCAGGTCCTCCCCCTCGAACCCTGAATTTATCCATTTGTCCTTCATGACTTGCTGCAGAATGGAACAGAAAGAAAGACAAATCATCATTAGAAAGTCTACATCACAGCAGAAAATATGCACTGCGATTTTCTATGATTTGTGTAATGGTCTGGTTGCACTATTATTGATGCAGACCAAATTTAAGCCAAATTTGGAATCATTCCTATGGGAACAATTTTTTTTTAAAATATTACAATAGCTAAACAAGCTACAGAGCTATCTTAATATTATCAATAAACAGTTTTGTCTACCATCTGCATTGGTTCTGCATTACACAACAAACACTAAACTACTTGGACTATTTTAGAATAGTCCAAGTAGTACAAGACCACATTCAAAACCCACCGCTTTTAAACAGTGCCAAGACACAGAGTACAGACACGGCCGCGAATACTTCCTCACACTTGTGTTTGAGTAGGAGTGAGCGGTACATGAGAGGAGTGTCCTGCTTACGTCTAGGGTGCAGCGCTTAGTGGGGTTGAGCACCAGGAAACGCCGGAGGATTCCCTCGCAGTCCGTGGACATGTAGAAGGGCACGCGGTACTTCCCTCTGAGCACGCGCTCTCTCAGTTCCTGTGGGCCATGCCAGACACACACACACACACACACCAGTTAGGCAGAGCGCTGTTACACGTCAACACAACAAGAGCGTAGCTAGGCAAATCAAACTGAATTTACTTTTTTTGTTTTTTTGTTACGTTGAAGTTGTTAAGTCGTGACTAAACCAAACTAATTGAGACAATTACTAGTGTAGGAAGTAAATAGTACTGGGAAAGTAATGACCCAGTATTCACAAGGGTGCATGTGTGTATTTTCCCAACCAAACATTGTCTTCTCAAGCCCTTAATCTTCATGCTATTAAAATATAGTCTCTGGGCAAATCTGACTTCATACTCTGCTGAGGCAATTAAGCAATAACAAAAAAAATATTTTATGGACACAGCACTAATAAGTAACAGCCAGTCACACCTCACACCAACACCGGGGTATAGTCTCTAGAAACGCCCTCAGTGTTCAAATAAACCCAGAACTCACAACCTGACTCCACTATACGTAACCCAGACCTCCTCATCCGTGAGGTCCGGGTTACGTCGCTCCACTTGCCTTGAGGTTCTGCCCGTCGAAGGGCAGCGATCCGCTGACCAGCGTGTAGAGGATGACCCCCAGGCTCCAGACGTCCACTTCGGGCCCATCGTACTTCTTGCCCTGGAAGAGCTCTGGGGCGGCGTAGGGCGGGGAGCCGCAGAACGTGTCCAGCTTGTTGCCCAGGGTGAACTCGTTGCTGAAGCCAAAGTCAGCAATCTTGATGTTGGCGTCGGCGTCCAGCAGCAGGTTCTCCGCCTGCGGACGTGAGTGGCAGAAATGGATGGACGGATGGATGGATGGATGGGTAATGGATGGATGGATGGATACATCAAAGATTGGACAGGTGGGTGGATAAAACGCATGTATGGATGATTGGAGTAAAAGTGGAGAGGGTTAAAAGGGATCCATAAAGAAGAAAAGCGATAATGGAGAAACACAGGAGGAGGGCAGGAAGGCGAGGCAGAGAAAGAGAGAGCGGTCAAAAATAGAATAGGAAATGTAAGAAAGAAAGCGGTACAATAGAGAGGCAGGCCAGGAGAGAGGAAGTTATGGACAGAAATGAGAACGAGGGAGAAACGATAAAAAAAAGAGAAAATTAGATGGTGAGAGAAAATGAGAGACAGATTGGGAAGGGGAGGGGGGCGTTGTGTCATCCAACAGGAGAAATACTGGACATGAGTCATTGGAAAAACAAATAAATAAATGAAATGTGTTTAAATATAATATAATTCTTAGTAGAACACAACTGAGGTCTTTTTTTCTCATGTTTGAGCTTTGAAAAATGTCCAAGAAAACTAAGAATAGCTTCTCTCGGCACAGCTCTGGTATGTGATTAAGATGCTATGTGCAGTTTCAACAAGCATGGATTACCACTCGTCCTACATTTTAGATTTGTTGTAATCTTGTCAAGGAAAGAAATTCCCCTAATCACAACCTAACCTTAATCTAGCCTCTTGAACCAAGCCCAAAATGCATTGAACTATTCATTTAATTATTTAATTATTTACCTTCAAATCTCGGTGGACAATGTTTTTCTGGTGGCAGTAGTGGACAGCAGAAACAATCTGGAACAAGATGGACACAGACATGAATGTAAGGTAGTGGATCTTCTGTATCGACAATTCATATCCAAAATAAAAAAATATTACATTCAATAGTGTGTTGAAATTGGAAACTGGGTTGGTGATGTATAGAAGACTATAAACTTGAGGATAACACATTCTTCTTCACCTTGTAATATAGATTTGTATCGAATTGATGCATGTAGGCCTAGGTTTTTCTTCTTCTTCTTTTTTTTTTTCCAATCCTGTACATAGACGTCTATAGAAGTTGAGATGAGTTGCTGCACACTTACCTGTCGAAATTTGGCTCTAGCTTCAATCTCCTTCATTCTCCCGTGAGACACGAGGTAATCAAACACTTCACCTGAGGGCACAACACACACAGAGCACATCCATTCAATACACTCAAGAAAATACAGACTACCGTACCTGAATGCTGTAATGACATTCAATAAGCACATACTTTTCCATGATATGGAATCATCAAGTATTCACATTCAACATCCAAGTATGTTGTATGATGATACATCTAAATAGACATTTTTCCTCTTCCATGTATTTAAGTTCCCTAGTTTCTGCCCCAATTTGTCAGTTCCTTGTGTGTTGTAGGGTTGTTTCTGTCTGTGTGTTTTATTGAAGTAAAGCTTTCTTTCGCACCCTGAGTCTGATTTCTGCATTTGGGTTCACCTCCCTGCGCAAGCCGTGATGGATATAAATCTTAATTTGGAAACCTTTTAGTAGACAGCTAAAGATACAGATTCATGTAAGATCCAGGGCATAATTCTGGTTATTTGAGTCAGTCATAAGGAAACTGATGCAAACATCCTGAAATTAGTATAAAATAACGTGCAACTTCACATTCAATAAGATATTGTCAGGGCAAAGACATGTTTCATAACATAAATATTAATCATATAAATGGGCCAGACATCCGCATCACAGTGGGATTTGTGACGTGTATTCTCCGGGACCCCAGCTGCCCCTGGGTTTTAACCTATTGCATCATTTCCTGTGATGGTAATTCCCAGACAGTAGGGCCGGCGTTACCCACCTCCACTGGCATACTCCATGATTAGGTAAAGGGTCTTATCCGTCTCAATCACCTCGAACAGCTGCACTGTAGCCCAAAACAGAAACAGATTAGAGCCAAATATATTAAAATAAATCCCACTCATGTTTGGAATAAAAACACACACACAGCCGTCGCCTGTCCGTCATAACGCCCGCGGACATGTCGCTAATTCTGTGGGTGTTTTTGATCCATACAACATTTCAGCTTTAGAAAATCCCTGTCCCCTCCCCCACCCGTATGTGTGTGTATGTGTGTGTGTGTGTGTGTGTGCCTGTGACCTCTATATCAGGACCTGAGGAGCTCCTAGTTAAATCACGGTCAACTGCTTCTCTAAAGGCTATTCAACATCCACTGCCCACCCGGCGTCGCTAAAATGCTTCTGTCCGGATACACGCACAGGTCGGCGCGCACACTCTCACATATGCACTCTTGCACACACAACAACATTTTTCACTACGGAGCACAAGCACGGATGTACACTCACATGAACACACACACACACACACACACCACTCCAGTCACATGGAAATGACCCCCTGTCCCAACACACACACACACACGTTTGTGTACCTTAAAACTAGAAGATATGTATCTTACCTATGTTCGGGTGATTCAAACCTTTCATTATTCGCACCTCCCGAAAGAGCTGGAGAGGACAACACAAATGCAGATTTTTTGGATAATTAGAGACTTTGTCATAGAAGCAAAACAAAAAACATCACAGTATATCAGTATATCAGTATATCAGTATATCACAGTATATCACAGTATATCAGTATAAAAAATAAAATTATATACATACAATTATATACATTTCATATGAATCTACCAACGATTTGTTAATAGAAAACGAAAAAGGTTTCGTCCAAATGTTGTGGGTGTATCCTTATTTTTCTATATTGGTGGAATCGCTTAATCCTTAGGGTTAGTCCCTTTCCCTCTCTTTACTTTTAGTACTTTTTACTTTTCAGTCTTGCCTCATCAAAGTTTTCTACCTCTGGCGGTTATGTTTGGTTCCTTACCCTCTAGGTTTCTTAAAGAAACAGACGCGTATCATTAAATGATACGCGTCTCAGAAGACTTCAAACAGATGCTCTCAGAAGACTTCAAACAGAAAACATAAAGAAGCTCATTCCTGTCCCGATGACCCTGATGACTGTAACATACACACGATATAACATATGACTATATAACATATCAATAGTATATCATATAAACTCCTTCGAGATGAAGAAAGGAAACTGAGAAGCGGAGAAGGTGGAATTAATTCATACTGGGAGCGGTCCTACAATTAATCAACAAATGAACACATAAATATATAAAATCAATGGATATGGCAGAAAGCCTCAACAAATACTTCAAAAGTCAGTTGTATTTTATCCATCTACACATCTGTACTTCTCACTGTGTGTATAATGTGTACAATGAATATTAAATATTTGCATGCTCTTTTGTAGGCTGTAAGTGCTCAGGGCTTATGAACACGGCGTGGTTCCTGAACATAAGGCCACATAAGGGCCCCAATCAGAATTTTTCTTCCATGTCGCCACCTTCAACTGAAACATGATGGTACGATAAGCTTTCTATCCTCTTTCCTCAATCCTCGCCTCCTATTTCTATGTCTCTCTCTCTCTCTTCAATCCCTCCTTCATTCGGCTGCCATTCCTCAGTCTTTTCCTCTGGCAGCGGCCAACGTCACTGTTGCCATAGCGACCTAGGTATTAAGACTAGGCTCTTCCCAGCTTCTCCAGCTGTGCGAAAAAAAGGGGCAGGAAATCTGGGGATACACAGAGCCGAAGTGACCCATCCGGCCATCCCATAATTCCTTCTGTCTTATCCTCCACAGCCAGGGCAGATCCGCCAACAGAATCCCTTAAATAGGGTTTCTCACCTGTTTTAACATCTACAAACAAAGAGCTATGGCTCCCTGTTGTTCATTTCAATCTGTAACGCAGTTCCCTTATGGTGGAACCGTGTTCAAGAAGCTGAATTTCCCCACCCCCTTACCCACACTGCAACATCTCCCTCTTTCCTCCCTCCATTCACATGTACAGTACATAAAACAACAGATTATGCTAATATGGACTCTTTCATATCTTCGGTACTGAGGATTCTCTGTAGCCCACGGGTGTGTAAGGAACCCTGCTATCATCAGCTGGCCAATGGTAAAACACTCTTCCCCCAACACACACACCCCAATCCCAGCCCACTGCTCCTCAGTTCCTGTCCAATCACATAGCTTCATTTTGCACAACGGACCCAATCATTATAGGTATGGAAATGTTGAAGAGATTATACGATGGGAAGGGTGTAGGTAGTATAGTCAATACCTTTGTACCCCAACAGTATAATAAGTGCTAATATAAAACCTGCACTTAACTTGTCTTGACTCAGTGATTAAGCACATATAAACTCTTGTTAACCATCTTAAAATGAAAAGACAAATGAAAATGTGCAATTTGTTTTTGCTTTGTGTGTGTGTGTGTGTGTGTCTGTGTGTGTGTTTGTGTAATAGCATCTGAATTGGACATTCAACACTTGACATTAACCCAATACGTGCATGCAATGGTCTGTACAGGTATAGCATGGCTTTTCTGCACACAGAGTTCAAGCACTGTGCTCTTTTGTCCCGTCAGTGTTTTGCTCCTATAAAAAGACCTAAGGGCACAAAAGTGTGTACCTGCTAATGATGAGATTTCAACAGACAGCTATAACCCCATGAGGAAAAGGCCTTTGTGTCGACTATATTGTCCTAAAAGGCAACCGTATTTTTTAACAGGAGTCCCTGTTTTTCATAATTCAGAGACATAGGCTTACAGGTTGATTCAGCTAAAGCGGTACCACATTTCCGTGGTCCGAGAATGTCAACCAAAAGTCAACCAAAAGGGGACCAGCAGGAACAGATCATGGCTTAGATTGCATCGAGAGGGGTCTAAAGTGTCGTTTGTAGACAGTTATGAACAAGTCAACTGATATCTGAAATCTGTAATGACCACAAAGGGCATTTGTTGAAGGGTCAGAGGTTTGAGAAGCGTCTGTAACAGAACATGGTTTTGCATGCATGCATGAGTAGGAAGCAACTGGTAAACTTTGTATGACAATAACAATGTCTGCACAGCAGACATGTAAATGAATCTAGTCTACAAAGTATTTACGAATACCATAACGTATGGTAGAAGAGTGGATACATTTCTGTGGACATTATATACATTTCATATGAATCTACCAATGATTTGTTAATAGAAAATGACAAATGTTTCGTCCAAATGTTGTGGGTGTATCTTTTTTTGGGTGTCACTATCTATATTACTATATTAAACTATATTACTATATTATACTATATTACTATCTATGTTGAGCCTCTTCCTGATAGCTACAGAAACCACTACTCACTCTAACACGCTGACCAGCAGAAAGGAAATACATCTTAAAACCTTTTTTTTTGTCACCATCACACCAATGCATTTCCATTCATAATATTAGGAGGTTATACTTTGCTTATTTGACAATACTTTTCACAGGGACACTGTAATTGTCTTTTGTTCTCCAACTTCATCTGTGTTTAGGGATGGCAAATTAACACTTGGTCCACACATAAAGCATGTGTGGACCATAAAGTCACTCCCCACTCTTGGACGCGATTGGCCCATAGAGACAAGGGCCTAGCTACCAACCACAGATCCTCTTACCCTCCTCCCACCAAGAACATAGCACCTGCCAAATAATATCACATCTCAACTTCTCTCACTCTCTCTATCCATCCATCCATCCATCCATCCATCAATCTGCTGTCCGCATTCCGTCAGAGAGGTGAAAAAGAGAGATGAATTTCCATTAAAAACCTGAACCTTTAAGTCTTAAGTGCTCCTCTGATATGCGTTGGTTGTAAAGATCGGTAAGGCATGGAAACGGTTATTGTGTGTTTCAAATCTCAGGCACAGCTCCATCTCTGATGAACCATATTGCATGAGTGTTTCTGAATTTCTCAAATTGAAGTCAGGTGATGTCAGCTGAAACTAATTTAAGCCTACCTGGTAATTGAATAATAAACCGTTTATGGCTATCCTGTGTAATGTTTATAGTGCTTGTTTAATCTATAATAATAGGATGATTAATAAGACAATCAGTTTGTATTTCATTCATCTGTCGGATGAGAAAAGGGTTTGTCATCTTTGCAGCAATGCATTATCACAGATCAGGCTTACCTTTTGAAGACTGGTGGGATTCAATTGAGTTTTGTCGATGATTTTTATTGCCACCTACAAAATATATCATGGAAATATGATGTTAGGATTCATGATTTCATCACTATGCTGTCATATACAAATAACAAACATGTTGCTTTGAAGGAGCGCTAGGAAAGTCAAAGTAGTACTTTGGATTACTATTGCACAATAAACACCGGAATTCGATCCTAACCCATGTATGTGCCCTCTGTCATTACCGTAGTCCATATACAAACACGTAACTTTGGCAATCTTGTACTGTCCAATGAGGCCCTATCTCATCCACCCACCCCACCTTAATTTAGTCCACCAGTCTTTCCCTCTCCGCTCATGTAAACCAAACCAGAGAACCAAGGCCTCACCTCCTTGCCCGTCAGGATGTGGCGAGCCAGTTTAACCTTGGCGAAGTTCCCCTTGCCGATGGTCTTAAGCAGACGGTAGTTTCCGATGTGCGGCTGCTCGTCGGAGCAGGAGGCGATGGAGTTCCTGCAGCGGGCACCCAGAGAGCGGCTGGAAAGGCTGGTGCCCTTATCGGAGCGGCTGGCCCCGAGGGACACATGCTGGAGGCAGAGGAAGAAAGACATTCAGTTGGTTGGTTCTGGAGGTGGCACCATCACTACCACCACCACCACCAGACCAGCAACAGCTGGCCAGGCCCGGGACAATATACGATGAGCCTGGGGCCAGTGTACGATTGTTGTCATAAAAGGAACTTGGCTCCGACAAAAATAGCACCATGGAGTGCATTTTGTTGTTGTTTTTTCGACTATAGGGAGTTTGTTGAATATTGTGGTTTGAAGGAACTTTAAGGAAGCAGGTGAGACTGTTAATAATTTGAGCATCTCTCAAATGGCACTCTTACAACCATACATCTTTGTGTGTCATCAATTTAGGTTGAGCCTTGCCTTCTTTAGACCAGGATAACTACAGGTAAAAGATAGATTGCTAAACCGTTTATTTTAAGGTGATCGTTAATTGAAAGTTAGCACAAGGCCGCTTTCCCAGTTGTGGCACGGTAACAGCATTAGCACTGTTACATGTGGCTGTAGTAGCAGTTTGATTGTGGACCAATAAAATGTGTATTTCTCATGTGCGGTCATCACAGCATCCCCAAGCCTGACTCATACTGTACATAATTCCCAGGCAGGAAACAGAGCAGAAGGAGAGTACAGGAAAAAGACAACAGTATCACAGAAACAAATACCAAGATGCCTGTCAATGCAATGTCGCTTCTGATCACGTGACAACATGCCGGCCCAGTAAAACAGAACGAGGAGTGAGAGATGGAAAGAAAATGGAGAAAAACAAGTGGAGGATGCGAGGAGGAGACCATTTCAGAGGAAAAAAAGACAAACAGAAAGACATTTCTAGGAGATA
>OMKN01065612.1:0-10377 GCA_900302345.1 Melanonus zugmayeri
TATATATATATATATATACTGTATATATCCATCCATCCATTGTCCACCGTTTATCCGGAGTCGGGTCGCGGGGGCAGTAGGCTGAGCAGGCTATTCCAGACGATAAGACAAGACAAGATTTTTCGTAACATTGCTCATCATGCATGCAAATGAAGCCCAATACTACTATCATAGTTAGCCTATTTATATATTTGTATCTGTGCTTAGAAATAATTAGTATTACGTTCCTTATAATCCTATATAATATATCATTAATTCCACTCGCTTTACAGGCTCTTATTTTTTTAACACATTTGAAGTAATTGGTTTTCTACACGGCCACCAGGTGACGCCAAATCATTAGCATTATTCTTCCTTGGGAGTCTTACAAATAGGTGCTATAACCTTAGATCAAAGAACTGTGATTTACATGGCAAATGCAAGCCTAATTGGGAATATAAAACATGTACAAGCCTAATTGGGCGATAGGCTTGTCTAATAAGTAGACAAACTGAACAAGACTAAAAGCCATTTGTAGGTTTCTCAATTTCTTAAAAAAAGATCTACAAGAATGCCCAGCTATATTTTATTGTGTATTATATTGTGTATAATGTTGGACGAGCCAGACGACCGAACTGCGGATTAGATAATGCCAACGTAGTCGCGTTGCGGTTGTGTCCCAAATGTGACCCTCTGGTCTCTCTCTCGCTGGTTCTGTTATCCGCTTACAGCAGCTCTCGTCTCAAGAGTCCCTCTCGTCTTGCACAATCCCAGCCGTTGTGTGTACGAGGAATCGTTTTGCGAGACAACAAAAAAAATAAGAAAAACACGTTCCGACTAATTTAAGCAGCGGAGCTATGGCGAGCCCCAGCCAGAAAGTAGTGCTCATCACCGGCTGCTCCTCAGGTATTGGTCTGAGAATGGCAGCGATGCTGGCAAATGACGAGCAGAAGCGATATCACGGTACGTTATTTACTTCCTTTCTATTCTTTCCTTTTCTACACCTTGTAATTTCTCTATCTTCTATGCTGCTAGACAGGCCGAGACACACAGTGAGACATATGAACGAGGATGTTGACAACTTAAACTTGCTTAGAAGAGTGTGTGCGTGCGTGTGTGTGCGTGCGCGTGCGTGCGATAAGGCAAAGCTGACATAAACTCCTGAGGTTCAAATACTCCAAGCGACGTTCTTATAATCCACAGCAGGGTTATATTTAAACTCCTCAACCCATAATCCCTGTGGGCAACGCCTGATGATTGCGTGCTACGTAACATTAGATGACAGCAGAAAGCCCCACCATCACACCAGTTGCATGCCACGACCCCATGCCCTGCCATTGCACTCAGATAAGGTGACTGAGTTTGGACATCTGAGCAGGGTGACGCTTTTATGGTTGCCCTGGGCAGCCAGATGTAATGACTAGAGAAACTGTTATGAAAAAGTGGGCTATTTAATATAGGTCTACTAAACATTCTTGGCAACCACAAGCTGATCCCTGGTTGTCAGCCACATTGATAGTTACAAGACCCTGCACATTGTGGTAGGTGTTGAGCGATAACGTCGCTGGCACAGGCAGGTCATTTCAAAATATCTCTATGGAAAATAGCCAAGGGGAATGGTAGTGGGAGGGGGGAGAATGAGCACATATACTCCACACCACCCCACAATGATCTCATATTAGTTATATGTCCTATTTGGCACAGGGAGGCAGTCGTTTCTCTACTTTTGACATGTTTTCCAATATCATCTCATATTTACTTCCAGTGTATCGCCTATTTATCTCACACCTTCTATTAGCAGCTTTCTATTTTGAATAAGCCTCAGTAGAATATGGATGTAATCCAAGTAAAATATGTTGATATGATATATATATATACAGTATATATATTGATCAATATAATTTAAGGTATTATAATATATGCAATTTGTACTTATGAGTGTTGTCAAAGCACAACACCACTCTTAAATGAACAGATACAAACAAATACATCTCTGATCATTTATATTCTTTCATCCCTTCTTTGTTGGAACCTCTACCAACACTCTTCCCCTCTGTCCATGTGGATATGTCCAGTCATAGCCACCATGCGTGACCTGAAGAGGAAGGATAAGTTGGTGGAGGCTGCAGGGGAGGCTTATGGGAAGACTCTGTCTCTGGCTGTGCTGGATGTCTGCAGTGATGACTCCGTCAAACAGTGCATCGATGGCGTCAAGGATCGACACGTGGATGTTCTCAGTGAGTTGTGTAGATAAGATCATCAATCACGGTATTGATACAAGAGAGGCCTACTATTTAGTAATTTACCACATGCGTTTAGCCTATGTGACTTGCCATTAATGAGCAAATAGCTTGCTCAAGGATGGCTACAGGTGAAACTGTGGACATTGGGGGTTTGAAAACCCAGAACCTTTCAACTGGGAGTCAAACACCCTAACCAGACTGTCCTGCACCCTGTTACTCCCACACTGTAGCGGTTGGACAATAGGCTTGAACTAAACAAAACAAAAAAAACTTAAAAGCAGTTTGTAATAGGTTTCTCAAAGCTGTGAAACCAAACAAAATATATAGATCTATGGAACCATCAACAATGCCTTGCTTTATATTCATTAGTCATGAATGAGCAGGTAGGGGTTAGAATTCTTGCTCAAGGATGCATACAGGTAAGAACTGCATATATTGGGGTTTGAACCCAGAACCTTTGGGTTTATTGTCACATTACTGTTACTGTCACATGTTCTAAAACAACTGTTGAAAATCTCTTTCTTTACTCCCTCAAAATATCCTCCCATTACCTTCTGGTGTCTGTGGACGGTCTCCCGTCCAGTCAACAACGCAGGCATCGGCCTGGTGGGTCCGCTGGAGAGCATTCCCGTGGAGGAGATGAAGAAGGTGTTTGAGACCAACTTCTTTGGGGTGATCCGCATGGTCAAGGAGGTGATGCCCGACATGAAGAGGAGGAGAGGAGGGCACATCATCGTAGTCAGCAGTGTCATGGGACTGCAAGGTAGAGTCTGAAAATAGTATATGTGATTATATAAGGGTTATAATAAAACAAAATCTGAATCTGAGGAGGTGGAGGTGGAGGCTGGGGTATACCATGAGGTAAAAAATATATCTATATATCTATTTCATCTTGGTTTATAGCCCGGTTTATACATAGATTTGCTTGCATGAAAAAAAAAAATTGTATTAAAGCTACAACTTGTACACATTAATATCTTGATGTTTTCAGTAACAGTATCTCAGTCAAAATACAGTGGTCTAAAAGCATAATCAAGAAAAGGACAAATACCTAAACTTGTACTATAAAAGAAGTGACAGTAAACCGATATGTCTCTCCAGGTGTTGTCTTTAATGACATATATGCAGCTTCTAAGTTTGCCATGGAGGGTTTCTGTGAGTGTCTGGCTGTGCAGCTCCTGAAGTTCAACGTAACGTGAGTAACCCCTTCTACATTCACTACTTTACTATCTTCACACAAAGACAATATTTGATCACTGTTGATGGAAAAATGATGAAGTTTTCTCTATTTACAGTAAATGTATCTTAATATGATCCCCCTTGTTTTCACATCCACACGTTGTTTTATAACCCCCATATAATCTCATAACTACTGTTTAAATACGTATCTATGTAGTTTATCAATGATAGAGCCAGGCCCAGTCCACACAGAGTTTGAGGCCAAGATGATCCAGGATGTGAGGCAGAAGGAGTTCCCTGGAGCCGACCCCGACACGGTGCACTACTTCAAGAACGTCTATCTTCCATCCTCGGTGGACATCTTCGAGACGCTGGGACAAAATCCTGATGACATCGCCAGAGTGAGTCCACATAAGCTAATGTCCAGTAATTGCTGTTTAAGTATTTTGTAGTATAATGTCTTTGTATAGTGTCATGATCAGGACAATCAATTATGTCCGTCTGTCCATCACATCCTTTGTCCCAACACCTTTTTTTATTTACAGTGCACCAAGAAGGTAATTGAGGCCAGCAGCCCTCGTTTCCGGAACCTCACCAACCCCTGGTACACGCCCATTGTTGCTCTGAAGTACGCTGATGAAACCGGAGGGCTGTCTGTCCACGCTTTCTACCACATGCTCTTCAACCTGGGCCCACTCATGCACATCAGCATGAAGGCCATGCGGTACCTGACCTGTGGCTGTCTGAGGAGCAGGACCATCTCGCCCAACTAAACACACGCTGCGCACACGCACACATACACACACATGTGTACACACAAACAAAGAACATGAAGAAGACCATGTGCTACCTCAACTGAGGATGTCTTGGGGACAGAGAAAAGTAATTTATGTCTCACTACACACAACCAACGCACTTACACATGCATGCACGCATGCTCTCTCTCTCTCTCACACACACACTGCCATTTTTGCTGTTCATATGCAGGCTGTCTTTGCAATGTTATCCTATTCCTTTAGCTTTCTGAGAAAAAAATAGCACCGGTTTGAGAAACATAGCACTCTGTATATTTGTACTATTATATATGTAGGTTACGTCATTTTTGTACATACCATGGATGTGTTGGAATTATTTTGTCATTAAAATATTGTGATTCATATTAGTCATTTCTGTTTATTATTGGGTTACATACAGTGGTGGACAGTAAAGAAGTACATTTACTTGAGTACGGTACTTAAGTACATTTTTCGAGTATCTGTACTTTACTTGAGTATCATTTTTTTTGGAAACTTAGGACTTTTACTCTACTACATTTGAAAGACAAATATTGTACTTTTGACTCCACTACTTCTATGAAGGTTCCCGTTACTCGTTACTTCAAAGCATAGCTTTGAAATCAGCGGATTATTGTTTTTTCCTTTCATGCGATCGGCCATAAACTGTGTTCCTGCACGTGTGGTTTGTCCGTGTTTGCAGATAAAGATGATGATTCCTCACCAGAGCATCCAGGCCATATTTCCATGTTTGAGTTTGTAGAAATGAAGAAGGATTCATATCGTTTTAAATGTTTGCTCTGTTTACCGCGGACAAACTTCATCACTGCCTACAAAAATGTGTTTGAATTTCAATAATTGTTTCAGAGTCATTAGGTTCTGTAATTGTGGCAACAATACAACAATACAAATTAAAAAGAAAATGTACTTTTGAATACTTAAGTATTTTTAAAAGCAAGTACTCCAGTACTTTAACTCAAGTAAAATTTTGACTGAACAACTTTCACTTGTATTGGAGTAATGTTTGACCAGTACAATCTGTACTTTGACTCAAGTAATGGAGTTGTGTACTTTGTCCACCACTGGTTACATACAGTTCTTTTTCAAATTGAATATTTGTTATACTGTTGCTAAGGGATAGAAGGCCTTAATGTCTATCACTTATTTCTTTTTTAAATCAGACCACTTACCTCAGGTGTATTGCATAGGGTGTATAGCTAATTTGTAACACAAATCGACACCATCACCATGGGATGCATGTAAGTTGCACACTGAAATAGTAACATGCAGATTTACAAAAGTGACTTGTCATATTGTTCCAAGTGTTTGATAACACGGAATGTAGCTTGTTTTACATATGATATATATTTATATTATGTGAACGATATCTCTCTACTAAAGACAGGAATCTGTATCTGTGTGTCTGTGTGTCTGTATGTCCTTTGCATATCTCGAGAACCGTTCATCCGATCGACTTCACACTTGGCGGGTGTGTGGCTGGGGACCCAAGGGGGTTTGGACCCATATCGCAATGGACTTGCGATATGGGTTGCGTTTCCCGATGTACTGTACCTTAACGTCCCACGAAGGTTTCTAAGGGATACGTAACTAAGGTAGATCGCCGAGTACGAGTGTTTCCCGAACTCTACCTTGATGTACCATTAGGTACGACCTTAAGGTGGAGATGTCCTTCACCAATTGACTATGTGGACGGTGATGCCTTTGTTAAAGTGACTTTACACCTGGCTTGAAATAATAAAAATGCATATATGATATCATAGTTGGGTGTCTCATTAAGCATCCACAAAAATCGGAGTGAAAAAAAACGTTCATAGCTATTAGAAAACCTAGATCAAAAAAGCTGCTTATTATGCTGTTGGCACTTTGCCAAGACCGTGTGGGTGTGTCAGGTGCCATTATGATTGACTTCTCCCTGGCTCCGCCCATGTCAAACAATCTCTCATTTCCACGACAATGGCGCACGCTGCAGTCGGTGGCGGCGGGGAGCCACACAACAATCAACTCTCGAATACGACTGTCGCGGTTCAGCTCCGTTCCCTGTGTTTTTCCCTACACTGTCTGTTCTATGTTCTATGTTCCGTTTCTATGTTATGTGTTGTGTGTGTGCCATGCTTCGCCAGATTATTCCGCCATACTCGTTGGTATAAGTTCTCTCGGCCTCTTCGGAGTTTCGTATTTTCTCTAGTTCCCATTATTCATGGAAGATTCTACGTGTTGTGTTTCTTGTGTCTTACATTTTGTTTCTGTCCTTAGTGTTCCCCTGTACGTCTCTATCCTCATGTTTCCCTCCCGGCGACCAACCATCTACCGGTCCTCCCTGCTCCTGCAACCCTGCCTGCCTCGGCTCCCGCTGACCTCCGCTTTCCGCGGCTCCCCTCGGCTTCACTCCCTTACCATTCCCATTACCTGCCTGTAACCAAAATAAAGCATCTTTTATCCTGCATCCCTGTTGTGGTCTGCATCTTGGGTCCGATTCTGAGCAAACCCTGACAACGACCTCAGATCAGGAGCCCCCTCCGTCCCCCCGGGATTCTCGCTAGGCGACGTGCCCCGACGGTGCCTAGCGAGAATCTCGGGAGGACGGGATTTGGGATTATTACGTGTGAGAGTGTAGGTGGCTGGTTTAAGCAGCCTCACCGAGTCAGACTCGTTAGACTCGGGGGCTGGGTGAGGTTGCACACCTGTGGGCCAAGCTGTAATCAGGCCTGCAGGCTTAAACCAGCCACCTCTACACACACTCGAGGCTGAGCCCTGTCTTGACAGCATCTACCATCTGCTCATTCATTCACCATTCATCTGTATCAATAAACCGGTTTCAACATCGCCCTGTGTCCTGTCGTCGCCATTTGGTGTTCATTTGGTGGCATGTGGCAAGGAGTACGTCACATTACCAAATAAGACTGAAACAATTATTGAAATTGAAACAATTTTTTGTAGGCAGTGATGAAGTTTGTCCGCGGTAAACAGAGCAAACATATAAAACGATATGAATCCTTCATTTCTACAAACTCAAACATGGAAATATGGCCCTGGATGCTCTGGTGAGGAATCGTCATCTTTATCTGCAAACACGGACAAACCACACGTAACTGCAGGAACACAGTTCCTATCGCATGAAAGGAAAGAAGGCTCACGGTGTTTGCCTCGGGGAAAAGCTCGGGGGTTTGAGAAGAAGCATCCCGCCGTCACCTGCTCACCTGCACCTGCCGCGCCCGCCCGCCACTGACAGAGAGACCTCGACACGCAGCGGGAGACGCAGACAGCGCGAAACGCAGACAGCGCGACGAAGACACGAGGCCCCGACGGCGCCTAGCGAGGCTCCCGGGGGGAAGGAGGGGGCTCCTGGTAGCGCGTCGAGATGCGCCCTGAGATGGCTCGGCTTGGTTTGTCCGGATAGCAAAGCATTTTGTAACTCGCCGTACATTTTAGCACAAAGAAACAATAAAAAATTTTTTAAAGGTAAATAAATCACACAATCCAAATAAAAGAGATGATAAAATTTTTTTAATAATAAAAAGAGAATTTCTAATTATGAGCCGGATTAAAAAGGTATGTTTTTAGTGAGCGAGGAATATAACAACAGTTCACGTATGGTCTTCTGTATGGGGCCAACCCGCGACCTTGGCGTTATTAGCACCACGCTCTAACCAACTGAGCTAAGCCGCCACTTCACTCAACATCAAGCATAGTAAGCGGAGGAAAATGAAGTGAAGCGAATGAAGAGGCAGCGGCTCCGATTGGTTCGTGGATCTTGTCTCTTCTATGATCGTTCATAGTTTTGATGTTGTGATTGGTTCGTCCCTTATTTCGAAATAAGGGACAAGAATAATCCCGCCCAATTCAAATCCAACACCAGGAACGAGTAAAAAACGTAAATGATAACATTTGTGGATTGAAACTAATGTCTAATACTATTTAGATGCTTACTAGTATGTACATAAAACCCTAAATTACATAGACGGTTTTTGTGGATTTGGGTGTAGAGTACCTTACAAGTGTTCAGCCTGCTTTAAAATACCGCTATCGCTGCTGGCTGGTGCGAAATGCATTCTGAGATACCAGGCTGTATACTTCAGTGTGAACAGTCGCATACTTAATCGTTCATTTATACTGTAATATGCAGTACATACTGTGAAGTATGTAGTACGTTAGTATGCGGTTTTGAAAACAGCCAAAGTGTAACTCAGCACCACCTTGATAGTGGCTAGCGGGTGACCCCTCTTGATTAGTTTCCTGCCGGCCTCAATTAGATCTGTCAATTGCCTAATATCTGTCAAATATAGACTAACCACACAGTCAGAAAAGCCATATCCTGTTAGCTCAGTTTTTTTAATTTCATCTATTATTTTCATTTTAATAGACACTATTCTTTATTTCCATCATGATGGGAATAGGCAGATGAAGCGATAACATTCTCATTATCGCTTGATTGCTAAGGGAGATCTCACGAGTGGTCCAGACCACTCATGAAAGTCTTAGTTCACATATACCTTGCGGTAAGTCACATTTGGGAAACAGCTCGGTAGCTTAAGGTATACCTTAAGGGAGATTTCATGATGCACGTAGCGCTAAGGTACGTTCGGGAAACACAGCCATGGTTAATATTAATAAACCTTTAATAAACAAGTGATCAGCCATTCTGGGGCCTCATGTATAAAACTTTGCGCAGGATTCATGTAAAATGTTGTGTAAGTACAAAACAGTGGACAAAAATATTCTGATGTATAAAACAGTGCGCACACATCCTACGCCTGTTTCACAATCAACCCTAAACTTGGAACTTGGAATATTCATACTACTGACCATGAGGGCGCTGCCTGACGGAGGGCCAATCACAAAACACGGCAGCTCATCACAAAACACGGCAGCTCATCACGTTGCGTTATGATTGGATTAGTGTTTACACATGTATTCACACACATGTATTGTGTGTAGTCGCAGGGTTGACAGGACTTGTAGTGGGACAGGGGGCACGGCGTGGTTTCTGCAGGTTTGTCTCTGTAAAACTGGGCCAAGTTCAGCACAGAGATCTAAGAGGACAGCTCTTGGTAATCAGAACCGGCTGATGAGCCTCATCATCATTGGCCAGCAAATCTTGGTGGTCTCTGAAGAATCGCTCTGTACGAATTCTTCCATTCACCAAATCCTCCAACAGTGCCAAATAATAATAATAATTGATTGCATTTATATAGCGCTTTCCTAGGCACTCAAAGCGCTTTACATAGTGAGTGGGGTGGGGTGGTGTCTCATCTCATCCACTACCAGTATGTGGCACCCACCTGGGTGAAGCACGGCAGCCAGTATGCGCCAGAACGCTCACCACACACTGGCTCTCACAGTGGAGAGGTGAGGAGGGATGAAACTACCAATTAGAGACCGGGGGATGATTAGGGGGCCTTGTTGATACAAGCCAGGTTGGGAATTTGGCCAGGACACCGGGGTTAGCACCCCTACTCTTGCGAAGAGTGCCGTGGGATCTTTAATGACCACAGGGAGTCAGGACCTCGGTTTAACGTCTCATCCGAAAGACAGTGCTCTTCAACAGGACAGAGTCCCCATCTCTGTCCCGGGGCATTGGGGATATGTCATAGACCAGAGGGATGAGCACCCCCTACTGGCCCTCCAACACCTCTACGATATTCAATTTCTGTTTTGTTTTTTCTTTTGTCTTTATGGTTATATAACTATTTATACATTTCTGTGACATAACTGCAGCATACATATTCTGATAGCCCAGGTTGTCCTGAAAAAAAAAGATGTTCTTAACTTGATTGTGAATTACAGAGGTTACAGAGGTTATACAAGCATTATTACACAAGGAGACCAGGTGGACCAACAATAGGAAAAAATGGCTTAGACCCCAGAGGGTTAAGCAAAATATATTTATTCAGTAAAGTACAAAATGTAAACAGTAAAACATTGTAGAACCAGAATATTCTATTGAATATACAACATGTATTTATCTAACAAGGGGGAAAAAACGGGAAGAAAACAGTTAAAGGCTATCCAGTGCACTGCACTGAACAGTCCTGCTTTTTCATCACTGAGTCAGATGCCATTACTGAATTTCATCATCCTCACTATCTGACTCAGTAGCACACTGCACTTTTTGGTTAAATTACAGGAACACCAATGCCTTGATGTTCGACTCAGACAGTGAGCGTCTCCTGGATGACAGCACC